>JAFBJS010008457.1:0-35322 GCA_016785265.1 Paraplagusia blochii
AGAAAACAAGGATGGTTGCACCGGAGGAGGGTCCCACATCTGAGGACAGTGGCGAAGAGGAGTGTGTGTCAGAGGACAATGACCTGCCTCCCGTGTCCCAGACCCAGGCATACTCAGCAGCAGAAATAGCTTTATTCCTGAGACAGACTAAGGGATGTAGGAATGTGGATTTACTGGAACATTTCAGATGTGTATAAGAGACAGGGATTGTACCGCCCGTTCCTTGCACCAAGCAAGCGGTTTCAGAGGCTGTGGGTGTTGTTATTGGGTGCGAAAATGCCCTGTGCATTGACAAGGTGAACGGAGCTTGAGATGTGTATAAGAGACAGTGCCCCACCGGCAGTTCATCATGATATGGCCATTAAATGATTTCCTAAGTTTTAGTGGAGTGTAACAGCTACACTGCGGTTGTTTGCTTTGTACTGATGTTGGATCACATCTGTTGTTGGATTGTGTTAATAAAGTACCATATTTAAAATCTAAAAAAAAATCTATCCAGCTATCTATCTGTCTATCTATCTATCTATCTATCTATCTATCTATCTATCTATCTATCTATCTATCCAGCTATCTATCTGTCTATCTATCTATCTATCTATCTACCTACCTACCTACCTACCTACCTACCTACCTACCTACCTATCTTTCTATCTATCTATCTATCTATCTATCTATCTATCTATCTATCTATCTATCTATCTATCTATCTATCTATCTATCCATCCATCCATCCAACCACCCACCCACCCACCCATCCATCCATCCATCCATCCATCCATCTATCTATCTATCTATCTATCTATCTAATCTATAAAATTAAAATCCAATTGAGGGGGTGCCCAAATGGGACACTCTGAGAATGCCTCTACTGAGAGCATGGGTCGCTGTAAAACTTTGAATCTAGTCTTTGTCTCATTTGTGTTTACAACATCTTTACAATCTTTGATGTAGGGATAGAAAATCGCCAAAATCTCTTGTTGAAAAATGTACATCCTGTGACACAAGCATTGCAACCCAGAGCTCTGCAAATAAAGACCACTTAGACGGGACCCTGACTGCTTCTGTTTATTATCCAACAAGCAAACACGCTCCAACAGCTCCCAGCTCACTCACTCCCTGACACTGTCATTATCAAATCAAATCATTATCAAATCAATCAATCAAATTATATTTATAAAGCCCACATTTACAAATCAAATTTGTCACATAGGGCTCCTTAGACCAGGGGTGGGCAAACTTTTTGACCTGCGGGCCACAATTTCTCCTCAAATTGGACACGGGGCCGAGTCAAGAGCAGAGAGATGGAGCGTTCTCGTAAGCTAAGATAAATGGCAAGTAAAAGTCATGTATCAAACCCAAAATACTAAATTTCTAATAGCCTATTATGTCATCTACTGGGGAAATGCAGGCATTGTAGGGAAAAGTCAGAAGTTTAATTATAATATAAATAAATTATTTAATTTGGACAGGGATGGCGGGCCGCATTAAAAGGCTCAACGGGCTGCATGTGGCCCCCGGGCCTTAGTTTGCCCACCCCTGCCTTAGACCCTCAGCCAGGGTAAGGAAAAACTACAGAGGGAATAAAAAACCTTTTAACAGGGGAAAAAAAACGGTAGAAACCTTAGGCAGAACCACAGGAGAGGGATCCACTTCCTGGATGGACAGACAGTGCAATGGATGTTACCAAATACAAAAGATACAACACATAGTCAAAATTGAAATGCTTCCAGTAGTTTTTGTGTCAGTAGGTATATGAGGCTATGATCCTACTAGTAGGTCATCCTACTGCTGGTCCTACTAGTCCTGGTTATCCTAGTTCTGGCATCGACCCATCCATCAGCAACAGGAATAAAAAAAGAGAAACAAACAAAAATGGTAGTTTAAAACAGATTTTAATCGATTGGGGGAGAGAGTTGAATAAAATATTATATTAACATATTATTATATTAACATATTCACCCTGTCAGGCAAGTATTCTAATGCGCAAGGCAAGGTTGGCCTACCAAGGTGTGAGCAATCCCAGGTCAAAGACTCCTGCCCAGTCAGGCATGGGGCCAGGAAAGCCAACACCTACTGGCTCAAAGGTTCTTCTGCTCAACTTGCCAAACAATCTGGGATTTGATCTGGCAGGGAAAGAGAACAAGGGCCCAAAGACTAGGAGTTGGACATCAAGCACGGTCCTGTGAAGGGTTTAGCCAGCAGCTACAGAAAAATGTGTTCTCTGATCAATACATCACCACAATCCTTTTGATGGAGGCTTTTGGGTTTTCCAGCAACTGGATCCATAATGAAGAACAGGATTTAAAAAAAAAATGCAAGCCTCTATGTTTTGTAGTTCACAGTGGAACTGAATACATGTTTTAAAGCGGTGTAAGGATAAATCAATTTGAATCGATTATAGGACTATGAGTGAACCAGGCCATAAAGCTTGGACTAAAAGCAGGACCGATTGGCCCAGGTTTATGGCCACGAATCAGTTTCCATCTCCAGTGGCCTACACAGACATAGACACGTTGACATTGATGTCGCATTGACCGCTGTTGTCCACTAAAGCCATGAAAATGTCTCTGCAGGTTGTACCACTTCGGTACAACAACAATAACTATGATGATTATATATAATCATATTATGTTGGTAATATTGTTATACAAATTTGATATATGGACACTCTGAAATAAATAAGAATAAAATTGCTTATAAAATTGTCACTGACAACTCACAAGTTTCCACTGACATTGTATGATAAAGAGGGATGGGATGAGTGGTTCAAGGCAGTGTCAGGAAAATCACTGACAAAGTCGCACAGCATGTGCAGTTAAAATGTTTGTTTTTAGCATTTTGTAAATTGTGTTGTGTCTGTTCCTCCAGGATGTAACTGATAAATGACTGATACCTGGGGCTGAGAGTGACATCATCTTTCTTGACAACCACGCCTCTGACAGACTGCTCGTCCTCACCTTTCCAGTTTTTCAGCATTTTTTTAAACCGTGCTGAGGCTGACGTCGCAGGTCTGACGACCAGTTCCTAACAGTGAGCAGTAACACAACTTGAACCTGGTGAACACTGGAGCAAGGCAACACAGATGTATCCAAGAACAGATAAGTTACCTTTGTCTTTTGCTCCATCATTGTTTCTGATTATTTGGTTTGAGCTTTAAACAACTACATAAAACATTGTGGTAATGACAGCTGTAACACAAGTTCACTATTTGCTGTAAACGTACAGTGATAATACTATAATTTTTGTCATAGACCAGATTGGTATCAGATAGACCAGGGATTCTGAACCATTGGGCGATTATTAGGTTAAGGTTAAGAATCCCTGAGATAGACTAGATAGAGTATTTGAGTAAATTAAGAAACAAGATGAGTAAAGTATCAAATGAAGGCTCTAATGCTTACAGTCTCTTCTAGATTATCTATTGGACAATTGCTGACTTCACAGGGAAAAGGCAGAAGGATAATGATTATATAAATTAACAGTATAATTGGGACAAGTTTGGCGGGGCGCATAAAAAAAGCCAAACGGGCAGCATGCGGCCCCCAACCCTTAGTTTGCCCATTACTGGTTTTCAGCTTCATTATTAATCATCTATTATTTATTTATCTACGCCTTTAAAGGAGCAGAAATTCAATATTTCTATTACATATGTCCTGTATGTGTTTATTGTGATGTGAAAGAGAATGTACTGCATAAATATTTATTATTTTTATTTATTATTCTATCAATGCACAATTCCGGCAAGTCTTTGAGATCTATATTGCAGGCTTTAGCGCTGTTTGTTTTGTACAGTGGACAGGGATACTTCAACATCTGTGAAACTATGGGGCAGAGTATGATTTGTGCATTTTGTGTCTGTTTTGTTCTAACACACTAACACAACTGGAGTACAACTGCCATGGCCACCTGCAGAGGACTCAAACAGCTGATGTTTTATGGATTTCTTGTGACAACATGTCTAATTATGTGGCATCGCTTTAGGGAAAACATTTCAAAGGACCTGAAAGGTAAATTTCACATATACTGTCACAGTTTTCTCTTTCACTTTTATTTGTATTGATTTTAATTGAAGCCAAAATGATTAATACATGACAAAATATGACTTTTATTAAAAACATTTTAGAAAATATGAAAAAAAACTCCATTGGTGAGTTAAGTATAGCAATTTATTTTTAACTGTTGTACTGTTGAGCGTAAAAAAAACAACAAAAAAACAGCTAAATACTAGTTATTTTGAGTGATTGTTCCAATTCTTTATCTAACATACAGTCCAACCCAAGTTGGCTCAAAATTAAATGTGTCACATAAATATCGAAACTGTGATCTCTGATAGAAGAGTGTCTAAGGTAAAGGGAAAGGTTTACAGGACAGAGACACTAGTTGTGAGACCACGGTCTCACAACTAGTGTCTAGTGATTAGAGACACTAGGCATAGGCAGAAGACATGAGACAGAGCTGGAGGTGGCAGAGTTAAAGATGCTGAGATTCTCTTTAGGAGAGACAACAATGGACAGGATCAGGAATGAGGTGATTAGAGGGACAACACAGACAGGAAGGTTTGGAGAAAAAGTTAAAGAAGCCAGATTGAGATGGTTTAGACATGTCCAGAGGAGGGGTAGTAATTATATTGGTAGAAGAATGATCCTGGAAATGGAGCTACAAGGTAGGAGACAAAGAGGAGATTGATGGATGCAGCGTGGGAGGACATGAAGGTAGTTGGAGTCAGAGTAGAAGATACAGAGGACAGGATGAGATGAAAAAATGTGGCTTTGCTACTGAAAATGGAACAAGCCAAAAGAACAAGGAAAAGATAAGACATTAATGTCTGTCCTTCCATCCATTTGGGGCAGCAGTCTCCACAACTGCCAACCAAATCTCACTGCCCTCTACCAGCTCCTCATGAACCTTCCAACAGGTGGAGAACCCACTACAGGTCGACCACGCTAACTGGGATTTGATCTTGCCCAGGGAGATACACTCCCACTCCAATAGTTCCCCACCAATAAAACACCAGGGATATTGACATTTCATTAATATCTTACTTATATTTTTAATATAATTTATTTATATTTTCTGCTCCTTCAATGAATGACCTATTTTAAAAAAAATCATACACACATAATAATTACAATACAATATACAATAGAACAGTGCTTCTCAAAGTGTGGGACGGGTCCACACAGCGGGTGGGGGCGGTGCGATGCTGAGGAGGGCGCCTGTGAGCCTGGAGAAAAATAATTGAGAACACTGCAATAGACGCTTCAATAGTGACTTGCTGTTGCGTTATGCATCCACTAGACAGCGCTGCACTTAAGGGAATGTCAACAACACAGTCACACAAGTCAGTCAAACTTGATTAATAGAATGCAAACCAGCATTTAGCATTTACGTGACAGTTTATCTTTATCTTTGACTCATTTCCAGCCTCTAATTGCAGCGCTGCTCCCTGCAGCTTCACTCCTCACTCTCACGTCCACACAGCTCTAACCACGCCTCCCCACGCTTGGAAACATTAACCCTTTTACTGCTGTATGAAACCTTATAACCATTACAATACCTTTGTGGATCTGCGCTCGTGCATTTATTCTGAAAGTCCCACAGTCACATATCCCAGCATGCACCTCGCGCTATTTCTATAGGAGAAAATGGAGTCCGCTGGTGAGTCTTGTAATTGTGAGACCTGTTGCGGCTTAGTATTGGTCTATATATATAAGGCGCACTGGATTATAAGGCGCAGTGTCGACTTTTGAGAAAAAATAAAGCTTTTAGGTGCGCCTTATAGTGCGGAAAATAGCAAAAAATAAAGCAAAATTTTAATTATGTTGTAGTTAATATAAATTTGAAGCACAGGAATCACCTACTCTGTCTTAAATCTGGATTTGAATTAAAAATGGGTTGATTCCCTGAAAAAAAATAAAAGGAGGTTCCCCATATAAAAATGCATTATCTAATAGTACTAAAAAAAATTTAAAAAAATCTTTAATACTTTTCTTATACTTAGATTTTTTTTTCTATGCAGCCAAAAGAATACATCAAGTACAGGAAGAGAGAAAAAAGATGATAAAAGAAGTTTGTGATGACGACAAAATCCAATTTTATAAGGAATACATCATGGATGAAAGGCTTTATCACCACCTCCTGGTGGATGACACTCTTGGTCTAATCTACTGTTATGTGCCCAAGGTCAGTACACACACTCTCACACTCTAAGAAAACATTCTAACAACTATTCACATTCCAAGCTATTAGAAATGCTTTCCACTCTAAAGGTTGGTTCGCAAAAGTAGTCAAATTTTTCTACTGACACCACCTTTTTGCACATCACTGCACACTTTATGCAATACCATAAATCCAACTAATCTGATATTGGTTGTGACCCTTTAAATCTGACTATTGTTTTCATTTATAGGTGGCCTGCACTAACTTGAAGAGAATTATGCTAGTGTTGAAAAATGGAGAGCAATATGAAGATCCAGCAAATATAAGTATAGATGTCCACAACAAGCTTCCACGACTGACCACATTCTCCAAAAATGAGATCAAGGTCTGTACACAAAGTCCTGGCACATCAGTTTTCCCCACAGCATTTGAAGACACTGCACACATTTTGTAAGAGATCATTTTTTATGACGCACCACCAAAAATGTTATAAAAAAGGATTTTTATTTATTGACCAACTCAATATGAACTCAGAGTCTGTTATCTTGAACATAAAGCTGATATACTTGCAAAAAATGAAAAAGAGAAGCACAGCTGCTGTGTCTTTTGGTAAGTCATAGTAGCCTGGCCTAAAAGATGATGAATTGTCTTTATTTATTGATTTTTTCAGAGCAAAAAGCAGCTTTCACTAACTTTCAATTGTTCAACCTGATGATGCAGGGCTTTGAACCATTATTTTTTTTTGCAACTTGTTCATGTGGTGAGTTCTTATACCCAGCGATCGGTAATTTCATTCCTTGTCAGCTGTTTAACAAGTTTAAAATAGGCACATATTTGCACATATATATGTCTGCCCACTCTCTCCATTCAGTCAGTGAACGTCACATGAAGTGAATCCCCCTCAGGTGATTGTAGGCTACCATAGACTAGACTAGGAGACCAATGACTGTTCGCAGTCTACACAAGATTAAAAAAAAGAAAAACAAAACAGGCATTGTCCAGTATCCATTATTTTTAGCATATCTGTTCTGCAAGATATATATATATATGTGTGTGTGTGATACTGATTAACTGTAATTTCTGTTCAAAGCAAAATGGCAAATGTTTCCAGTTTTAGTTTTTCTTGGTGCTATAGATTTCCTGCTCATTTTGACATACAACATGTTTGTTTGTTTGTTTTTTCCAGTCTTTGCAAACATTTGAAACTGAAAATGTTTGTTTTTGTCCTTGTCAAAAACAGGCAAAGCTGAAGCACTACACCAAGTTCCTGTTTGTCAGACACCCATTTGTTCGTCTCATCTCTGCCTACAGAGACAAATTTGAAAAACTTGATGAGCACTTCTATACCTTGTACGGCCGCATCATTTTGCATCTATTTGGCAAGTTTCCTTTTCCGCCTAAACATATAGACAAAGCCATGGAGTTAGGATTGCACATTACTTTTTACAACTTCATTCAATACCTCTTGGACCCACGGACAGAAAAGAAACAGCCATTTGAACCTCACTGGAGACAGATCTACCGCTTGTGTCATCCTTGTCAAATAGAGTAAGGAAATGTAAACCTTGCTGTAGATGTTTCTTTTGCAGAATGACCCTAACTTTCATTGTGCCTCCCAGGTATGATTTCATTGGACATCAGGAGACTCTGCAGGATGATGTTCAGTGCCTGCTCCAGATCTTAAAGCTGCAGGACGACCTTAAGGTCCCACCTTCTTATGGCAACATGACGTCTGTAGACTCGGTGGCGAGCTGGTTCAAAAAAGTGCCTGTAAGGGACCTGAGGAAACTCTACAAGCTCTATGAGAAAGACTTTATGCTTTTTGGATACGACAAACCAGATGGTCTCTAAACTGTAACTTTAGGTTTTAAATATTTGTATAATAAATATTCTTTAATACAATGTACTATTCAAAATAATTGTTGATAAAGTTAAGTGTAATATTGTTTTAATGAAATTTTAGAGGCATCACTAGAATTGAAGCATAATCTGTGTTATTTACTTTTATAATAAACAGCGTTGGAGAAAAAAACAAGCATGAGGATAACATTATATATTGACTTAAATCAAGTACATTCCATGAGCAACATCGCAATATGACATCACTAATAGACAAAGTTCAGACAGAAGAACCTAAGTCTTAGTCTTAGTCTTAATAAATGAACTTGAAAAAAAGGACAGTTATCAGTTGGCTCACCACCAACAAGAAACCACAGTATGTTGCAGTGTGATTTGCGTCACACTTGTGGAGACTGCAGCTCCAGGGGGGGCTCAGGTTTCTGATGAAGTGACTTAGGTGAGTTAAAGTCTACTTATTATTTCATTTAATTTTTTTTTATTTTACTATACATCAAGTACAGCAAAATTAACAAAAATGTGGAGTGCAAGGAAACATTAGAACCAAAAAAGAAAATTAAATGCCATAAAACATGAAAGCATGACATAATTAGATAATAAGACGCCGGAACAAACTAATATCTGGAGCGGTGGTCAGTCTTCTGTAGTAGCTACCAGTGATAATGAAACTTCCCAGTTGGTGAACTACCACCAACTGCCACCAGTCTGCAATCCCCTTTGAGGAAAGAAAGTGATGATGTTGGAGAAGAACCAGCAGCAGGTAATGCAATATTACAAGTGTGCAAAAATAAATAAGATGATTAAGTAACAATTAATAAATTGACGTATGTTAGGGAGACTAATTATGGTCAGGATACACCCTGTCAACATAAAGATGCCAATGTTTTATCAAAACAGTGGTCAATACCATTACACCTACATTTGGCAATTCAAGTATAATCTCTATTGACTCTACTGGGTTTCAAACCTGGGTCACCAGAAAAAAAAAAAAGGTTGGGAACCACTGCTCTACGTTACCTACTGGTTATGCAGCCTATTGGTTCTGTGGAGTTTTGTGTTGATGTACTGGTTCACCTACCTTTTACTGGTCATCAGCCCCACGCCTCAAAGAGTGTTCATCCGGCCCTGCTTTGGATGAATGAATGAAAATATGACCAACCTTTGAGGGCAGTATGTGGACAGTGTGTCTTTTCACTGCATATAAGTTTACATTTTTACATTAAAAAGTAACAATTTAGAGCAGGGGTCTCAAACCTCCGGCCCGTGGGTCATTTGCGGCCCGTGGACCAATATTTTGCGGCCCCCACCTTGATGTGAAAATTGAATTTATAATACGGATGTCCGATATATCAGTCCACCAATAAATATCGGGCCAATATGAGCATAATTTTTAATATCAACACATTTCCATATCGTTTTTTCCACCGATATTCAAAATCCGATGCAGCAAAGCTGCGATCTCCAGAAATATGCTTCTTCATGGGTTGCTGAGTCAAGAACCAGGATTAAACCCTAGTCACATTTCCCGATTAAAGCAGGAATTGAGGAATGTGAAGGTGGGACGCGGGCAAAAAAATTTGGAGGATCTGTTTGTTGTCATACAGTAATGCGGACGGCAAAGGGTCTTGCAGAGCGTCTTTACCCCAGCAGCTTCCAGCAGTGTTTTTTTTTTCCTCTTTTGCAGTTGCTTCGACCTACAGTCAATGAACTCAGTATTAGGATAGATGCCAAATGTATTAAGAAATGATCGTGAAATAGTTTGCTTTCACATATTTTGCTTTTAAATTGGAGTTGTGTAAAATATAATTAGGGCTACAACTATTGGCCAGTTTTTCAAAAGACGATTTACAAACGAACCTGCCATATTAACGCAGCAGATGTTGCCCACGACTGCAAAGGTGGCTGAGCCTTTATAGGTGGAGATGAAACCTCTTGTTTTGCATCACTAACTGTAGCCTAAAAAGCAATAATTCTATGTTCAATGCAGGTTGGCACGAATATTTGATTATTATTTAAATAAATACAATGTTTCTGGAAAGTTCTTCTGTCCAACACTAGACATTTCTTGTGAACATCAAATGCTGCACAAAGAATCATAGGACTGTTTCAGACAATATTGGTAAAAAAATCAATGTGTCATATTTCTATAACTTTTATTGAACTAATGTGTTTATGTTGTACACAGTTATTTATAGAATGCATTTAATCTAGTGTCACACTAATTCAAGGGAAATTCGCGACCTATATTGGTATCGGTATCGGTTCATATCGGTATTGGGAATGAAGTTATTGGGCAATATCGGTTAATATCGGTATATGTTATATCGGACATCCCTAATTTATGGTAGTATTTCATAGATTTCTTTCTACACATTTAATGGTAAATCCTATAGTTCTCAAAATCCTGATCCACAGTCTCCTTCTAGGTCATTGTTGTATTACACGGAATCTATGGGAAACTGATTTTTTCTTCTGTATAATGTTAATGTTTGACTTCAACTCATCAGGTCCTTCCAGGAAAGATCCTAACAGTGGAAAAAGAATGTCTGACTATAAAACTCAAGCTGTGCCATGATTTTTTTCTTCATCAGTTCTCAAGGTTTTAAATTAGAATGAACCATCTGCAAGTTAAGACGCTGTACTTAAAAGAAGTGTTGCTGGAGGGCCCCACACTGATGTCATGGAGGGAGTCCAGGTGTTAGGGAATTCAGGTTGAGGGAGAAAACATCCTGCAGCACGGAAAGAAGATCCTGGATGGATTGGGAAGGTCAGGAGAAGTGTGCATTGACCTGTGGAAGAACCTTGGTAGAATCCTGTGTAAAAGTATTTACTCCTGTATTAGTTATATTACTCTTCGTTTACTACTTGTGTGACTCCTTGCATCAAAACAATGATTGCTAATATGAAATATACAGTATATATTAGACTACCCATCACCCCGACTTGTACTGATTTAACTGTCTCAACGTAGCCTAACCACCTATAGCACCCCCCGACTTTTAATTAATTAATTGATTTATTTATTTTAATTGTATTTTAATTGTTTTAACTGTTCCACATTGTTTCTTGATGCTTTAATTTTTTTTACTGTCTTTTCTTGTCTTGTATACGGTGACCTTGAGTGTCCAGGAAGGCGCCTATAAATAAATTTTGTTATTATTAATTATTAATATTAATAATTTTGTTATTATTGTTATTATTAATAATTTTTTGTTTAAGTTTTTTGTTGTGCGCTGTATGGTCTGTTTGGGCCTTAAAAAATAATAAGTTCTGATATCATCCTGATTGTCCACATGGAACCAGAACCAGCTTCAGAACCAGCCCAAACTCACCAAGATAAGGGAATGGACGACATAAGCCCCGAAGACACCCGCTAAGAGACAAAGAACTCTGTAGATGTAACCTCCTGACTATGACGTAGGCAAAGTTGTATAAAAACTTATGTTTATGAACAATAAATCAGTCATCGCTCCTGGAACTGAGACCTGAGTTTCGGCTGGGTTCAAGGTACAGCCCTGGCTCCTATGCTTGGTAACACAATTTTCTCTTTGTTCTTTACTGAAATTGAGATCTCATATGCTTGTGTATTTTTTCAACATTTTTACTCTGTTACTTTGTTTATCACTTTAACTTTTTTTTAACTTTACTTTGTTTTAACTGCATCCTTCATCATGTTATGCTCTGTCTCTTTGTAAATAATTCATACTTTGGTTTTTAATTACGTATATTTTTTTTTGACCATTTTAGATCAGTTCAATAAACCTTCTAATGCCCAATTCTGACGTCTTTGACTGTCGCATGGAGAGAAAGACAAATGCGATCTACGCACCCTGGTTTTCGAGTGTAGACGCTATCAAATTAGCAACAGTGCAGTACTGCAGATAGGATTATATAGTATGTCATCAATTTTATTGTTCTTGCCTTTATGTCGCTATTTGTAACCATTGTAACCCACGGTAGTAGTTTCACATTTGAACAAAAATATTTCTTGGAGGTTTGATAAACCACTTCATGAAGATATCTTAAATATAGCTCTCATTATATATGTGACAGTGTAAGTATTTTGGACAAAAGCAGCTGTGTGGTGTTCAACTTGGTACCTATGTGATCGCCTTGTCATGGTTAACCTTATATCTTCTTCATCTCCTTTCGACTTGTGACTTTTTCAGGGGTTGCCACAGTGAGTTAACATTTTCCATCTCTCCCTGTCCTCTGTATCTTCTACTCTAACTCCAACTACTTCCATGTGCACCCATCAATCTCCTCTTTATCTCCTACCTGGTAGCTCCATCAACCAATATATCCTTCCTGTCTGTGTTGTCCCTGTAGTCCATAGGTGAAGCCACGGGTGGGCCAGGGTGGGCCTGGGCCCACCCACTTGTCAGTCAGGTCCACCCAATCCAATGAGAGGGCTGATCAAACTTGGCTATAATACTTTGGGGTTGGCCCACCCTAATTTTTCAGGGCCCACCCATTTTAAGGGGTCTGGCTACACCCCTGCTGTAGTTACCTCATTCCTGATCCTGTCCATCCTTGTCACACCTAAAAAGGAATCTCAGCACTCTACCTCCTGTCTTCTGCACTAGCGAAGAAGGGAGTTATTCCTAGTGTCTCTAATCTACCCATCATAGCTGGTCTCACAACTGTCTTGTAAACCTTTCCCTAAACCTTAGCTGATACTTTTCTATCACAGGAAAGGAAAGGAATTAAGGTAATTTAGAAAAGCAAACTGTCATTGTGATCCACACCACTGCACACAAAGAAATTTAACCCATGACCAAAGTGAACATTAGGCAGCTGTGAGCGGGGAGCAGTGAGTGGGGAAGGTGCCATGCTGAGTAGAACTAAAGGGATAAAACAAGTTGATGGACTGTGATGAGCTGTTGAATCGTGTCCGTACTCTATTCTCCTCCTCTCTTCCACAGTCTCTGCTGCTCTGAACAGTTGATAGATAACATTATATAATAACACAATTATACTATACTGTTTCCTCAGTCCTTTCAGACAACATGGAATGTTTTTTTTGTCATGTTTACAGTTCCCTGAAAGTGAGACTTTGAGAGCTTTCCACACCAAGATAGTAGTCATGGTGGAGCGGTGTGTCACTGACAACCAGTTTTACTAGATGCCGAGCCACAGTCATCTCTCCAGTCAATCAGCATTTTTAAAACCAAAGCAGTTGGGCTGTGTGTTGTTAAAGCTACAGTATGTCCACAGTTAAGACACCTTACGACAGTGTTTATCAGAATAATGATAATACGACACCAAAAGGTAAGACACGTGCTCATACTGTTGTGTGCTTTCTGTTCCCAGTGTGATTATATATGTACATATACTTGTAAATATATACATGTTTCCAAACTGTATCTAAAATGTCTTTCTTTCAGAGCTGTGTCTTTATTTTCGACAATAGTATAAACTGAGAAGACAAAAGTCCAACTTCCATGGCACTATGCAGAGGACTTTTGAGGTTGCTGTCTTATGGACTGCTTATAACCACTATTCTCATCATGTTGCCATATTATGGGTGGAACATTTCCCAACAACTGAAAGGTAATGTTTTTTTGACTGCTGTGTGTGTTACTGTACACTTATTTACATGCCTTACAATCCTGTATGGACTGAATGACGTGTGTGGTTTGGTGCCGTGGTGGAAGACACCTACGCTACCTTTAACCTTTGCTACTGCCTTTTGTTGACCCAAAAAGGGAGATGCTGTAATTTCAAAGCATGGTCTTCTTCTCACCGCAGTTAAAAAGCTGCTCCAGGTCCAGGAGGACAGGAAGCAAGTGATGAGAGACTTTTGTGAAACTGAAAAAAAGTTAAATCTACCATATTTGAGCGGTGGCGTCCTCAATAACTTTATTGTCGACGATGCCCATGAACTGATCTACTGTGCCATTCCTAAGGTAAAACACACACTCACATACACAGATTGTTTTGTACTTCTTTCTTAAATGTTTATATTTTCTCCTCTTTCATACACTTGGGAAAAGGAATTTTCGTAACATGTAATTTTAACTAATTTACATTTGTTTCACTCATTGATTCATCCATTGCTTTCTTTTGTAAATTTGGCAAAAAAAAACAAAAAAAAAAACAGTGGGAAACCAGTCACTGTGATCGTCAGCTAAAACTGCAGCTACAACAATAGTATCTAACTGCCTGCGAAACAGGTTGTTTCACAGCTTGACTCACATTGCTCACTCATGCCTCTCCTATCCTGGAGTGTTTCTTGCACTAGCATGGATTTGCAGCATAGGAACATGTGTGGCCAGAGACAATGTCTCTTTCATTGGTGTGGAACTCCAGGTACAGGGCAGTATCGTGTGATTTGGGTGGCCATTGAGAAGACTGCAGCCATCGGCTGATGATGGATGGATGCATGGAATATCTGTTTTAAATTTAGAAATGCTGACTCTTCTCTGTGATTGATGCAGGCTGCTGTATGAAAACAATATAACCGTTCAAGTTAATTCTAACATGGCTATTTTCTGGAGGAAAACCACAGGTTCCACCTAAAAATGTTCACATTTCCACCATGATGTGGTCACATTTCTGACATGAACAGAGACACCATTCTAATTGATATTTAAACCAGTTTAAACATGTGTCTAGTTTTTCTCTCTCATTTTTCAGTCAAATGACTGAAAAAGTACACGTTAATAGATTTTATAGATTACAGTTATATAATTGAATGAAAAGAATCATAATGAAAACATAAATTAATATTAAAATTGTCAAAGTTTGATGGGCCAAATGAAATCGCCAAATTTGCAACATCTGGCCCCAAGTGTTTGATTAAACTTTACTTTTTTTTTCTTCAGCCCTAGTTTCGACTATTTTGTTGTGCTAAATGTCAAAGAAATAGATGCCTTAAACCTTAATGGTTGTTGGTTCTTGTTTTTGGTCCATGTACAGGTGGCAAGTAGCAACTTGAAAAGACTCATGCTTATCCTAGGAAAAGGTGAGCCGTTTGCAGACCCCAGAAATATAAGAGGATACGTCCATAACAAACTTCCTCTTCTGAGTATGTTCTCAAGAACTGAGATCAAGGTCAGTCAATCATAGGTTGCTCAAATGTGTTTGTTTCTGAATAAGTCGGTTACTTAAATAACCTAAAATGACTTTGTTTTGAATTAAGGCCAAGCTGAAGCACTACACCAAGTTTCTGTTTGTCAGAGATCCCTTTGTTCGTCTTATCTCTGCATACCGAGACAAATTTGGGAGACTAAATGAGCCCTTTTATAAAACACATGGGAAAAACATTATCCGTCTCTATGGCAATGTTACACGTCTACCAAAGACAATGGAAGAAGCCTACGCATCAGGCATTCACATCACATTTAACAACTTTATTCAATACCTGTTGGACCCACGGACTGAAATGAGAGTACCCTTTGAACCTCACTGGAGACAGATGCACCGCCTGTGTCACCCCTGCCTCATAGAGTAAGACCCACTGTGTCAGCTTGACTCGAGGATGAAAGAGTTTGACGTGTTTCACAGGATGACTTTTCTTCTGAATTTCTTAGGTATGACTTCATTGGTCATCAGGAGACTCTGGAAGAGGACGTGGAAAACCTGCTGTATACAATTAAGGTTCCCAACAACATGAAAGTCCCCTCTTCCTATCACAACCAGACATTCTCTGATTCCGTAGAAACCTTTTTCCAAACAGTTCCACTTAAGAACAGGGTAAAACTATACAAACTCTATGAAACCGACTTCAAGGTTTTTGGATACAGAACACCAGATGAACTGCTGAAAGAATGAGAAGCAACCAATTACATCGGTTATTTTTAATCCTGTCATACCATTTGAGCAATGTTCATATCAAATCACAAGGTATGTGCCATATTATTAAAAGAATTTGCTTTTATTTATTAAACAGGAGCTCCTTGGTGTTTGTTATGTAACAGTTAAACACTTGCAAAAATAACTTCTTGCTGTGTTGCATGAATACACATGCATGAATATTCAATATGGCGAAACCCAGTGTCGACGCGTGTATCACTTTAATGGAAACCACGTGATCGATACAGTGCCTGTGTCGTTGGTTTTGAAGCGCCAAATAGTGTTTATGTTATTGACGGTTGTGTTGGATGGAGGAAAGGTTGTGTATTAAGTGTTGATTATTAGCTTGCTGATTCCATGTGGGATAATTTTGATCTCATCACGGAGAATAAGGTACCGTAATTTCCGGACTATAAGCCACACCCAATACATTTTTAAAGGAAAAAAAACATTTTGTACATACATAAGCCGCACCTGACTATAAGCCACATGTGCCACATTCTTTTTTGCATTTTCAATGATGAGGGTCAGTTTATGCTAAATTTAATTCATGTACAAAGCGTGTAACCGTACGTTATACTTCTTCTTCTATGGTGTTTATAGGTGGTTGTGACTTGCGTCTTCCTCAACACCACCTGTCTCACTCTTACCTTTTCTGCTCGAGCAGTTAGAAAAAATGCATTAGCCATACATTAGCCGCATCTCTGCATAAGCCACAGTGTTAAAATTCTGTGACAAATGTTGCGGCTTATAGTCCAGACCACTCCCTTCACCTCTGGACAAAGGTGTAAGAGTTGTTTTGATCACACCTTTTTAGACAGAAACTGCTCCTGATGTTAATGAGCAGTTTTCTTGTCACATGTCCATCTATGCCCATCTAGAACAACCAACCTTGAATAAAGGGGGAGGTCTGCATCATCAACTGTCTGCTACATACCATTCTACCTTGAGATCCCATCCTAGGAAGTTTAACTGCTCACCAATACCAGAGCAGGCTCCTCTAGACAGGTGTGACAACGACTCCCCATCACATCTGGACATGTGACAAGAAAACTGCTCATTAACATCAGTATCGGTATGAATCAGGGGCGTAGCCAGACCCCTTGAAATGGGTGAGCCCTGAAAAAATTAGGGTGGGCCAATCCCAAAGTATTATAGCCAAGATTGATCAGCCCTCTCATTGGATTGGGTGGGCCTGACTGACAAGTGGGTGGGCCCAGGCCCACCCTGGCCCACCCGTGGCTACGCCTATGGTATGAATTTGCAAGTCCTGGAGTCAAACTGAGGTTATTATGAGACTTATTTATTTGACGTCACCCAACTATGACGTCACTTAAGGCCTACGGTTGAAAAGCTCGGCCCGCCACTGCTTTCTGGGTGGCAGCAGTTGACAAGAAAAACTCCCAACTGAACTTGCAGATGTAATTCCACTATACGCCACAGGACGGGGTGGTATGCCGCATTATTTAACCGCTGATCGTTGCATTGTATACACAAGTATCTCCCTACATTGAAGACACGTGAAACTTTGCTAAGTTTATTTTCTTCACCATATTGTGTGTGTTCTCCGTCTTTCACAAAGTCTCCACCTATTATGGCGCCTGATTGACACTTTCTGAGACCAGGGGCTTATTACCAAGATGATGCTCATCACGTCCCGATCACGGCAGGTGCACTGTCATATAGACCCACACAGTCACTTTATTTCATAACTTTTATTATTTGGGGGTGACACATATTTTAAAACACACAAACTTGTGATTTTTCATTTTTGCTAATAAGCAAACTCCTTCCACTCATTTTATTGACTTGATTGTAAGCTGAGGCCCCCTGGTGACCAGGCACGGGGCTACACACTCTTTAGCCAAGTTTGTTAATCATGCCTTGCATTTATATTTCCATTCTATATATTTACATTCTTCAATTCCACTGTCATATAACTGTGTGGGAAAGGCTGAGACAGCAATGGGAGTTAATAACTGTGGAGGTTCATAAAAGGTAAATATATCCGGAAATAATATGAAAACAATCTCACCAATACTTTGCAGAACTTTCCTTCCACAAAGTTCTTTACTTTCACAGTGGGTCTTGGAACAGATTAACTGCAACTTGGGGTTTCTGAAAAAAAAACGAAACAAAAACAAAACTTAAAGTTTAGTAATTTAGTAATGCTCATAATGCTACATATTATAAGGTTATTGTAGTGACCTCATTAAGCCACACGGTGTCCTACGTGTGTCATCTGTTCAGGAAACTAAGCCTTGTAAAAGTCCCACCAATCTATGCAACTCACCGTAGTTTTTAACCTTAAAGCCTGAGTCCCTGATTTTTGCTGTTAGACATAACATCCTTAATGTACACTTGTACCAGAATATATGTGTGGTAATGAGCATATGTAGACAGAGTCTCCATGGGCGATGGTCTTTGCAGATGACATTGTGATCTGCAGTGAGACTGGCAACAACTACAGAGAACCTAGAGAGGTGGAGGTTTGTATTAGAGTCGTAGCAAGACAGAGTACTGTACATGTGTGTTAATAAAAGGAAGAACAGTGGAATGGTGATGTTACAAGGAGCAGAGGTGGAGAGGGTGGAGGAGTTTAGATATTTAGGATCAACTGTTCAGAGCAGTGGAGACTGTGGAAGAGAGGAGAAGAATAGAGGACAGACAGGATGGAACAACTGGAGAAAAGAGTGATTTGTGATAGAAGTGAGTCAGCTGAGGTGAAGGGAAAGGTTTACAGGACAGTTGTGAGACCAGCCATGATGGATGGATTAGAGACACTAGGACAGGGGTCGGCAAACTTTTTGACATGCTGCCACAATTTCTCCTAAAATTGGAGTCAAGAGCAGAGAGATGGAGCGTTCGTGTAAGCTAAGATGAATGGCAAGTAAAAGTCATGTATCAAACCCAAAATACTGAATTTCTAATAGCCTTTATAATGCCATCTACTGGAGAAATGCAGGCATTGTAGGGAAAAGTCGGAAGTTTAATTATAATATAATTAAATTATTTCATTTGGACAGGGATGGTGGGCCGCATTAAAAGGCTCAACGGGCCACATGTGGCCCCCGGGCCTTAGTTTGCCCACCCCTGCACTAGGAATAGGTAGAAGACAGGAGACAGAGCTGGAGGGGGCAGAGTTAAAGATGCTAAGGTTGTCTTTAGGGGTGACTAGGATGGACAGGATCAGGAATTAGGTTTGGACATATTCAGGGGAGGGACAGGGACATGTTCAGAGGAAGCACAGTGGTTATATTGGTTGAAAAACGATAGAGATGAAGCTCCAAGGTAGTAGACGAAGAGGAGACTGGTGGATGTGGTGAGGGAGGACATGAAGGTAGAGACAAAGAGGACAGGGTGAGATGGAAAATGCTGACTGGCTGGCTTGTTTCTTTTTGATGTGTCGTTCTAGTGTTATTGACCATTTGTCCAACTCCTCCACATGCAGTTGGTGGTGTAATGGTTAAAGAAGCAGACTTGGGTCAGGTTGGTGTCAACACTTGTTTAGTCTAATTCAGGGGTGCCTGAAGGCATGCCTCTGTTTCTTGGGTGGAGATTGCTCTACCTAAATTATAATAGAAATAAGTCAAGTACACACTGACTTATTTAACTATTTTTTATATACAAGTATACACTAAAACCTTACTGATTTTAGTGACCATTGTTTAATTGCCGAATGGGTGGCTAAGAATAAAAGGCATCAGCAGAGGATTTACAATAATATGAACAATAAAAGTAATACATTACACGTTTCTCTGTTATCTTGTTTACTTAAAGATATCACAATAAAATCAATAATTCATTTATCAATGCATCATCAGCATTTTTTTTTTTTTTTGTCAAAATGACCACTCCCAAGCTTTTGTTTGTTAGTCAAGATTTAAGAAACACTTTGTGAGTAATGACATTCTCCCATCAAAACCGTTCTGGTTTATCCAGTTAAACAGGAATGTCAAGACAACTCCCAACGAGTGCCGTCCGCCTGGATTTCTTATGGTTAAAGATGTTAGAATGTGAGGTAAGGTGGTTGTGTGTGTGTGTGTGTGTGTGTGTGTGTGTGTGTGTGTGTGTGTGTGTGTGTGTGTGTGTGTAAAATGAGTAAATTTACGTGAATAACTGTTTTGAACTGTAGGGCAGCAACAGGGCATAGCTAGTAATAAGACATGGATGGTAAAAAGTTGCACTGAAACAGAGACTTACAAACATGACGTCCTTAAATGGACACAGCCTTTTTTTACAACTACCTATGGGATTGGAAGGGGGGAAAAAACCCTGAAAACCACCACCAAAGTGAACATTGGGCAGCTTTAAGCACCCGGGTTGCAGTTTGTGCAGATAGTGCCTTGCTCAGTTAACCTCAAAGATAACTTGGCAGCTGGCGGATTCGAACCTGGAACCCTCGTGACCACAGTGCGGTTCCTTAACCACGGCCAGCAAATTAGGTAAGTAAAAAAACAGAAACCTTTACATTTTTTTTTTTTTTTAATATTTGCAGTCATCCAGCCATTCGTTGGAGCAGAGGTGACTCCGCTGCTGTAACATCATAGGCCACTAGGTGGTACATTACACCTGGCGGTGGTAGAGTGGGATTGACGTGAGCGCAGGCAGAATAAATCCGGCTGCAGTGATGATAACACCTGTAAAACGTGTCTGTGAGTCAATTTCAACAGAGGTTAGTAAAGATACACTACATCGAACGTACATTGCACATATTACCAGTTAGAAATGTTACTTACTGGTGGGTTATGAATTTACGAGTGAAACCGGTTAGCTAGAGAAATGTTAGGCGTGAGTGCTAATGCTAAGAGGTATTTATCGTTATGTTTATTTTAGAATAATATAGATAGAAATAGATTAAAAGTTTTATGTTTCATATCATACTTATTTGTACTCAAATAAATATAATTTACAAAAAAACCCTAATAATTAGAACCAACACTAGTCCAAATGATTAAGTTACTGTAAGAACATAGTTACTGTAGTGCGAGTTCAAGGAAGTTCAACTGTGAGAACAGTTGACTACTTCGATTAATCGTCATAAAGTTGGATGATTAGATTAATCGTCGATTAAGAGAAAAATAATTGATAAAAATAATCACTATATGACTCTCTGTTTTTGACGGTGTTTTTAGAAGACAATAGAGAAACACAGGAACTGTCGAAGACGTCTGCTCCTTTCCTTCTTCTGTCGGTATGACTGGTATTTAATTGGGTTTGGCTGAGAGATTAACCGAGCTCCACCCCAGTATGACAGTCAGAGAGGCACAGCTCGAAAACCTTTGGGGGGATTTGTTGAGAACTACACCTTAATTCCAGCCATGACAAAAAAAAACTTTTGGAAAGTGTTCGTCATAGGTATTAAAAATGTTAAGATGTCCTTTGTATTGTTGTCAAAACATTATGTTTGGTGCAGAGAATAAGGTTTTTGTCATATAATATATTGTTGGAGTCATTGTTGAGAAGTTATCACGTTTTTTTTGTGTTTCTTTCCTTTATCACATTGTATATCCAGCTGCGATGACGCCAAATAAAAGCATGAAGTGGTGGACATGTGGACTTTTTATAACCACTGTTGTTGTCTTGTTGTACTTCTATGGAAGGGATCCGCCAGACGAGTCGAGAGGTAATTTGTCTGTTTGAGTAGATTTTCTTTTTTCTTCTAATTTCATGTTGCATCAGTTTAAATCATGACACAGTGGCAAATTTGGCAGATGAGCAACATTAAAATAATTGCATGATATAGAAAAGGTCCAAATCACATAGTGCTAATATACAGTATACACAGTATATAAATGTGTGTGTGTGTGTGTGTGTGTGTGTGTGTGTGTGTATATATATATACACATATGGGGACACATAAGACGCACAAAGACTTGTGACTTGACTTGGATTTCGGAGTTATGACTCGCGAGTTGAGAATAAAGTCCATAATCAAGGAATTATCTATTTTATCATTTAACTAATTTCACTTTTTCCGATGCGTTTTCCCAGTGCTATCGAAAAATTGCAGGGAGAGGTTTACTGCTTTATGGCGCGCTAAGGTTTGTAACGCATGCGTGCTGCCTCAAGTTCAGGTTTCATATCACAGTGACCATGGCAGCGGTCAGCCAGACTGGGGCGATTCCTTTCGTTGTTGCATTTGCTTATAAAGACTTTGCGTAGACATCCAGTAAGCAGACGGCTACTTGTAAGGAGTGTGGTGTTAAGATAAATGATGCTGGATCAACAATGTCGAACTTTCTCAAGCACCTCAGAACACACAAGGATAGGTCAGTGGGCAAAGGGAAATATAACGGCTTGTGTGCGAAGATAACGTTACAGTTAGCAAACTAATTCAGCCACAGTTATAGTCTGTTGGCTAGTTACCTTTTTATTTTATACTTCAGGCCACTACGTTTCTCAATTATGCCCCCCCTAGCAAGAAGAAAACAATCCCCACCACCCACTCTCGCCGCAACTATAAATATTTGCATTTGTCTATAAAATAGTTATAGGTACACCTCTGCATAACATTGCATCCTTGTTAACATAAATAAAACAAAAAGAAAGAGATATAGTTCAACTTACAAGTGTGCAATTACACCTTATTGTAGTCCGGCGAAAAAAAAGCATGTTCCCCAGGGTCACAAGCGCCCCCATCAGCATTGCACCGCGAACGACACCCCCAGGGGGCCTGCCCCACACTTTGAGAAGCACTGGTTTAGCTGCAAGTAGCAGCCTGCGTGTATTGAGCCTAATCTTAATGCATCAATGGCTGTTTTAGTTTAGACAAGACATGGGGAGTCTGAGACTTGGACTCGAGTTGCACTTAAGCCGCACAAACAAAGACTTGACAAGTGACTTGACTTGGACTCGCGCATACAAACTCGAGACTTGACTTAGACTTGGAAAAAGTGACTTGTGTGAGATCTCTGACATCATCTAATGGCAAATTCAGACCATCTTGGAGTTAAAAAACAAATATATATGTGCATATATGTGTATATATATACAGTATATATGTATATATATACAGTATATATATATATATCTCAGAGATCTCACACAAGTCACTTTTTCCTGTTTCCAGTGAGATTTCTTTTACTCCCCTCTGCATCATCCAAGATTAGTTACAACTGCACAGGGGACACAATGATTGTATCAAATTATTCACAGTGAATGTTGCAGTTTAATCACTATAATCACCTGAATTAATGTAATGCCCAACAAAGGTCATTCTATAAATAACTGTGTACAGCATAAAACACTACTTCAATATAAGTTATAAAAAAATGTTATAAAAAAGCCACATTTATTTTTATAACATTTTGTCTTTTGTTTCTTTGTGCAGCATTTCAAGTAAATAAATAATGTCTAGTGTTGGAAAGAATAACTTTCTGGAAACAGAAATTGACATTAGAAACTAATTTAACCCTCACAACAAAAGGCAAATAAATAGGCACTGATCTTCTCGGTGAAGACATGCGAGATGGCACCGAATGGCGGTTCGCTGGCTAATATTCGTGAAATACTTATGAAAACGGTCATGACATAGCACGGCTTGAGAAAATCCACATATTTAGTAAAACCAGTGTCTTAAATGGGATAAATCGGCTGCTTATCCAGGATGTTGAACTCCATGATTTTTGCCTGATCTTTTTAGCTCTTGGCAGTTTTTTTTATAGTGCTTAACCTTGACTTTTTAAGGGACAGCTACGTTGTTTTTTCAGTGAGTCCATACTGTGTTGCTTTGCTTTACTTCACTGCATTAAAAAAAAAAAAAAAACACGTTGCGTTGAAGTGTTAAAATATTGCCCTCAACCTATGCAGTGATTACAAATTACAGTTTTTTTATCCACAAAAAACTCCAGACCACTGACATTTACTGTAGCATCGAGCGTTGTTGTTGTGCCTTAAGGCACTGTTTTGATGACATCATTCATCGCACGCTGGTCAAAGTGGCAGTACGCCATGAGTGTCACCAGCGTATTCGCGGAGACTATGGCGCTGCAGCAACCAGATTTTGAATATCAGTGGAAAAAAACTACACTGATCTGTTCCGATGTTTTAATGATAATTGATCATTTTGGACCGATATTAACGGCCAGCCCTAATTTTTACTATATAGACTATATAGAAATCAAGCCATCCAATCCAATCCAGATCCACACACAACTACACACATTTGTCTTCCTCATCTATCATTATTGAGAACCCACAAAACAGACACCTTAGATTGTGTAACCACAACGCAACCCATACATCTCCTCCCCTGTCCAACAAGATAATATGTAAATGAAACAACTTGTTATCACTTGGCCCTTTTTGGTTAAGCTATAATTCCCATTTATGTTTGTTATCAAATAGTATGAGCATTTTAGGTTTATTACAGTGTTTATTGCTCTACTTAAATGTATCATTTGCATGAATAAAAAAGAGCAATCAGACTCATGTTAATTGATTTAAATATTTGATTAATTAATGTATTTATGTACACGTATTTTCTTATTAATCAGTAATACCTTTAAAATTGGGCAGTCGGGAGCTTTGCATGCAGCACGGGAATGTCTGTTTGTGCTACATTATTAATATTCTCCTTCAATCTGAATCTGAATATTTTTTTTTTCTCAAAACAACTGAATATAAAACATGGAGTGGTCTTTCTTTCTAATCTTCTTGGTCCTAATCTGTGTGATCAGTTATTAATATTTAATAATCTTTACATTTTAATTTAATAATATTAAATAATATTTTCCCTTTTTCCCAGGAGAAGAGATTGTGCAGCAGGTGCAGAAAGAGAGAAAGCGGCTGATTAAAGACGTGTGCAATGATCAAACTTCAGCGTCGTTGAAGCACATCAGACATTGGAATTTTCTGGTGGACGATGACCATGATCTCATCTACTGTTATGTCCCCAAGGTAGTGGAGACAGTAAATCACAATTTAGTGTAACATTTTCATCATTGTTAATCTTCGGTCGGGACATGTACTCCAGGAAGTGGAATATTAACCTGTATTTACTTCAACAGGCAGCATGTACAAACCTGAAGAAATTCATGTTTATACTTAAACATGGTGAACCTTACGGAGACCCCAGCGAAATACAAGGAGATATTCACTTAATTGGGAATCTTTCTCATCTGGCAACACATTCAAGTTATAATATCAAGGTCAGTGTCTGGTAAAAGGTCAAATGCATCGTACTGAATCCCTCCAACAGTCACCCAACATTTCATGTATTTTTGTTTGTTGATTACAGGCCAAACTAAACCACTACACCAAGTTCATGTTTGTTCGTAATCCCTTTGTCCGAATCATCTCAGCCTATGTGGATAAGATTAGCCAAAATCAGTCCTACTTTTATAGCACGTATACCCGGAACATTATAAGTCTCTATCGCAACTATACAAATCCACCAGTGACGTTTGACGAGGCACAGGAAAAAGGCTTAATTCCGTCATTTAAAGAGTTCGTTCAATACTTGGTGGATCCACGGACAGAGGAGGAAAGGCCCTTTGACACACACTGGAGACAGATGCACCGCTTGTGTAATCCCTGCCTTGTAGAGTAAGGTTAAAATTTTTCTAGTGGATGTGTGTGAAGCCTGTGCATGGATAATCATTGATTTATATACATTTCACTTATTTAGATCTAAATAATCAGACCTTTTTTGTCTGCAGATTTAATGTTATTGGACACCTGGAGACGATGCAGAATGATTTTGATCACCTGCTGAAGATACTAAAGCTGCAAGATTCTATAATGTACCTACCTGCCTACCAAAATGTCACAACCAGCAAATATTTGGAGAGCTGGTTTAGAACAGTGCCCCTAGAGGACAGGAGGAAACTCTACAAGCTCTATGAGATGGACTTCAAGCTTTTTGGTTATAGAAGGCCTGATGAACTGCTTGAGAGTTAAGAGAAAGTAAAACGACATCAGTTTTTGATTACAACAGTTTTACTGTTCAGGTGGTTAGCATTAAGTTTGATATGAAAAAGGTTTGCAGAAGGGACGATGGGTGAACGGTGATAAAACTTGCGGAAAGGTTTCTAGGGAAATATGGAAATTTAACGGGAACTAACCCAAGATAACAGGCTGCGCAGTTTGATATTTAAACATGCAGAAGCGCTTTATTATTAACTCCATGGTGTAATGGCGAAATATACCAAGTTAATAACACCAGCTACTTCAAGACAGAGTAGATGATTCATACATAACTCACACACACACAGGCACACATCCCCTGTTTGTTTTTGTTTGTCATATTATTTATCTTTACCATTCAACACAGTATTAATACTTGTCTGTTAATAAATAGGGGAATAAACTTTCACAATGAAGTTACATTTGTGGTAAAACATGTGGTTTTAAAAAACTGCAAATAAAAATGAGAGGTGCCGGAATTGTCTGTTTTTTTTTTGTCTTTCTGAATAAGATTCCTCAGTTAAACAGTTCACCCTATAAGCACCCAGGATGGCCAACTGACACTTTTAATTTTTTCCAATAAACTGCCTTAAAGGCGTCTTATTTAGAATGTGTAACAGTTTAGCGACAGGGCTTTTATTATAATTACGTAATATTTATAGCTTAAATATAAACAAGTGATATTTATATTTTAGTCATAATGAAACTATATTATGTTACATCGTACTAGACGAGGGGCGGGGGTCGCTTCGCTTCTTCTTGACACTCCTCGGTGGGCGAGGTGACTCGCTCCGGCCTGTCGTCCCCTTTGGGTGTCCACCCCGCTGCCGTCTCTAGCACACCTCAGTGAGCAGCCCAAGTTACCGTGGTGCACTGTGCGACCACACCCATTTGTGACAGCTCACCTCTCATGATCCTGGCTCTTGTTCGTTGCCAGGGTAATTGTCCACCAACTCATGGACCATTTACCACTTATGGACCACTTACCACCCATGAACCAGAACTTGTTATTTAATATGTGCGAATTGTGAAGAGAGAAGTGGTGAGAAAAATCTCCTTCGGTCAGAAATTACGACTTTATTCAAATGATTTTATTGATTAGGGAAGCAACACATAAGCCAATGTACCGTAAATTCCGGACTATAAGCCGCTACTTTTTTCCCAAACTTTCAACCCTGCGGCTTATTCAGTGATGCGGCCAATTTATGTAATTTTTCTAACGGCCGCCAGGGGCGCTCGAGTAGAAAAGGTAAGATTAAGACCGGTGGAATATATGCGTCGAGGAAGACTGCAACAGAGCTGCTGCACGTAAACTTGGCATAAACGATGGTGAGACGCTGGAAACGGCAGCCGGTCTGCTGCGTGACGGAGAGGAGGGCAGAAAATCAGGAGTGGATTTGCCTCAGGAAGAGAGTGCCAGCGACAGTGACAGCGAGAGAGAGGCTGAGGGAGTGTGTGACGACGTCTATATGACACCGTTTCATTCTTGACACTCCTCGGTGGGCGAGGTGACTCGCTCCGGCCTGTCGTCCCCTTTGGGTGTCCACCCCGCTGCCGTCTCTAGCACACCTCAGTGAGTAGCCCAAGTAACCGTGGTGCACTGTGCGACCACACCCATTCGTGACAGCTCACCTCTCATGATCCGGGCTCTTGTGGGTTGCCAGGGTGATTGTCCACCAACTCATGGACCATTTACCACTTATGGACCACTTACCACCCATGAACCAGAACTTGTTATTTAATATGTGTGAATTGTGAAGAGAGAAGTGGTGAGAAAAGTCTCCTTCGGTCAGAAATTACGACTTTATTCAAATGATTTTATTGATTAGGGAAGCAACACATAAGCCAATGTAATCATCAAGGAAAAAAAAGACAATAAGTCAAAAATTCTGAAAGTAAGGATGAAACAATGTTATTTGTGCTGAGGCATTTTCTGATGAACTTTTTCTAAGCTGACCCTGCTGTGTCCTTATCAGTGGATTGGTAGAGGGGGAGAAGTAGAGTGTCCTTGGCACAGTGGGGACACACTGTACTTGGTTGAGTTTCACGGCTGCGGCTGAGTCAGACGCTACCTTCTCAGGCCTATACAGGGCCGAATCCCCGAAGGGGACGCTCTCCTTAAGTTGTCCAGCAGCCATCCATGATCGTCTTCTTCCTTTCCGTCTAGTACTTCCTGTTTTCTCTCCCTTTCTTCGATCTAACTTTACCTGTTCTGTTTAATTCCTTTTGTGTAACTGTCTGAAGCTAGATAGGAGTCTTTGCCGAGGGTGGATGAAAGTTCTCTTCTTCTTTTCTTCTACCCCCCTGACTAACTATTTCTATTCTGCCTAATTCTTTCTATCTAATCTGTCTAAGAGAGATGAGAGTCTTCCTCGGGGGTGGATGGGAGTTTTCTTCGTCTTCTTTTCTATCCTTCCGTCTACCTAAGCTAGATAAGGGCCTCCGAGGGTGGATGAAAGTTTACTGTCCTTCCGATTGACTACCCCTGTTCCGTTGAAATCTTGATTTTTCTAGGACAGATACAACTTATCCTTAACAATAAATGACTTTTCTTACCTCCGCCCTTCTCATCAATCTAACTATATCTGTGTCGTCCAATCTCCATCTAGTCTGAAGAAAAACAAAAGTCCTCTTTACAGGTGGATGGAAGTCTTCTTCTTCATCATCTTCTTTCCTTCCACTAGTCTAACTATTTTGGGTCGTCCAATTCTTTCTATCTAAACTGTCTAAGTGAGATGAGAGTCTTCTCCGAGGGTGAGCAGGGTCCTGATGCCGGGAAGTGAGTCCATCCCTCGTCCGGGAACTGGGCGATGCACAAACTAACTTTTCCAGACTCATCCTCTCTTTATCTCTTTCATTTTACGTTACCATCACTTATTGGTTATTCCCTCAGCAGGCCATGTTGGGTTTTTTCCACGCCCTGTGTTGAGGATTTTCTATCCCTGCATCAAATATTATAAAGATGTCAAGACAAATAAGTCAGAGACTGAGACAAATGAGTCAAAGACTAGATTCAAAGTTTTTTCAACTCCATGGAGGGGGGACACCCATACACTCAGCAGAGGCGTTCTCAGAATGTCCCCAATTGGGTGTCCCCTGTCTTTTATTAGAGGAATTTCACACTCATTGGTTACAGAACATATTCACTGGTTTTCTATTGGATAATACAGCGCATGATCGGAACGTGATCGAAACATTCATTGGTTTACATACTGCGTGATTAAGGCATAACTTCACACGCGTGAAGAACCGTGCAGGTGGTTGATAACAGGAAGATGTTCCTCTGGCCGAACAAGATGTTCTTTGACCAGCTTCCAAGGATGCAGCCTTCCTTAGCTGTCCTTCCTTTAAACTTAGTGAGTAATCGAAATAACAGGGCTATAATAATAATCTACAAGACTACAATGTCAAACACAAGGAAACATAAAAATCATGAGAGTCGTCCAACACAGAGAATAATAAAAATAATGAAAAACTTCCAACACCCTGTCCTCCAGATCTCTCCCATCCTATAGGCCTTGCTTTGCGTCACCATTACATTCGCTTTTCCCTGGACATGTCTCAACCTGTTCCATGCCTCTCACATATATTTTCTATTATAATGATAAGCAACCATCAGCACATTAAACAACAATAGTCATTTGATCATTTCACTTTCTTTTTATGAATCGTAATATTAATCATAACATTACTTTTTTTGTTATATCATTTTAACCATCATCATCGTAAAACAACAATAAACATTTAATCATTTCACTTCTTTTCATGATTTCATTCTCTTAATCTGTGCAAAAACAAACATATTTATGCCGTAACATTTCATCATCAAAAAGGATTCACATCTTAATATATTTCTTCCTTTAGATTAAACTTATAATAATCATATTACTCAAAATCACTCATTGATTTAATACACTCTCGGCTTTCACAGTTATGCTTTTCCATGTCACAGCTTTTTATCACGTTGTTCTTTTCCCCAACATGGAGGACATGTCTCGATGTGTCCTAATAACCTGTCACCCACAAATCTCTTCTGTTTTCAGCTGAAAAAGGAACATTTTTTCACCTATATGAATTTATTAATTGCCGACTATGATCCGTCAGTTCTGACTTTTGGATACTGAGCTCAATCATTCTTGACAATTACTCTGTAAATAAAACTAGATTATGAAAATGACAGTAGAGCTTGTTCTGTTTTTAGAAAATGTATGAAACTAAAATATACATATCATATTCTGGGCGAGCTACTGTCAGGAATCTACAGTATTTACTAAAACTCGTATCAATGAAACGTATCAATAATCTACAAAAAAATCTTGTCTAGTATAATAACAAAGGTTTTTTTCTCAATCAGTCTAAATTATTTACTATAAATATACAAACACATATAGCCATAAATGTAACTGTAATGATGGTAAGTGGCATGATCATTTCTTTGTTTTTCTGTTTCCACCTTGTTTTTTTTTTTTTTTTACTCAGGTTTCGGTTACGAATTTCTATTTTGGTCCATCACCAGGGTTGAAGTTTCAGTGGTGAATTAATAATCCGCTGGGGTTGGAATGTTTTGAATTTCTTAGTGTCACATGCTCTTCCTCTTTCCTCCTTCCTTCAGATGTCCTTCTCTGTCACTCATCTCTATCCTTCACCCAGGTCAAACTTATATCCCTTGTCTCACTCTCTGAGTGAAAAGAGTCATATGTTAATCAACCAGAGCGTAATTTTAAATATTTGAGTAATTTCATTATGGTACTTAAAATTATTTATGTATTTTAATTAATGTCAAATGAAAACAAAAAACAAAACAACCGTCACAGTGTTTACATGCAGCGAATGTTGCAATTTAGTTGCCATAGTGACACATCACCTTTACTTGGTCTTCTGTGTCAATAGCGTACAGTTGTAAAACTATATTAAGCTTAATGACACACCTAATGGGAAATTTGATGATAGCCCAAGCCTTGAACTGAACTGAGCTGAACTTTCGCTGCGATGAAATAGCAGAGCGCTTTTAAGAGGAGGAGACGTCAGAGTTTCTTCCTTATTCACCTTGCAACAGCAGCCACTGTTGCATCAAACTGGACCAAAAATGGCCCTGGGGTTCTTTTTTTTTTTAAAAGTCTTTTAAATGTTTTTTTTAAATATTTTCATTAAAAATACTATTCTTATTAATAATAGTTTAACTATATATATATATATATATGTGTACTAAAAAATGACTACAAATCTGAATATCTATTGCTTGTATTTCTATAATTTAATAATTGAAACATAAATGGAATTAATGAAGTGTAATGGAAGTTAAACTTGAAGCACCAAACACACTGTGTTCATAGTTATTATGCAAATCGTATTTCCTCAGATTTTTTCAAAATTATCTATATGAATGCCAGTCCTCATGATTTTCCAGTCACCAGCCATTGGAGTACAATTCAAATGTTTTTAATGAACCTCCCAATGATAATAGTACATTGAAAAAAAAACAAAAAAAACACACAAATATGCATGTTCCAAATTATTATGCACTATTGAGTTTCCACACATTTTATTGTCATAAAAAATGGTTACGTGTGAAATTATAAACATTAGCAGGTCATGCCTGACTGAAATGTAACTGAATTCAAGCACTATTTAAATCAAAACATTATCACAAGTGAAGTCACATCTGAACATATGACCCTTTGTTGAAAAGGACCTTCTCAAGTCTTCCATCCATTGAATTTGTCAGTGTTTGGACAGTATCTGCTGGAACAGCCTTGGACGAGGACAGAATAGCCTCCCAGAGCTGTTGTTGAGATGTGAACTGCCTCCCACCATCATAAACACTCATCTTCATGATGCTCCAAAGGTTCTCAATAGGGTTGAGGCCACACCATAAGTTTGTCTCCTTTGATGCCCATCGCAGCCAGAGATGCAGATGTATTCTTTGCAGCATGGCACGGTGCATTGTCATGCGTGAAAATTATCTTGTTACGAAAAGCTTGATTTTTCCTTTTGAACCATGGCAGGAAGTGTTCTTTGAGGAACTTCACATACATTGTGGATGTCGTCTTCACACCATCAGGGATCCTGAAAGGGCCGACAATCTCTCTCCCCATGATACCAGCCCAAAACCTCACTCCACGACCTTGTTTGTATGGGGTGGCCTTCAACCAACCATCCACTACTCCATCCATCTGGACCATCAACGGTTTCACCCCTGAAGGACCCTGCATCTTGTTGTCCAGGGCATGTTAGAGGCACCAGCAGCTTCAAAAACTCATCTGCTGCTGTGATGGTGCATTTTTACAGCTGCTCTTTTGATCAAACATATTTGCCTGTTAGAAAGAGTCCTAACCCTAACCCTTTATCATGCACACGTGTGTGCTCTGAATCATCTACATACTTCTCAATAGTGCAATAATTGCAATGAAGTTTCTTGGCAATTTTGATTGTCGTCATTCCTTGACCCAAACATTCAACTACCGTTAGTTCTTGCTTTTCAGCAGCCTAAAGCTCCTTCTTCTTGGCCATCTTGGTTGAAAATGGAGCCTGCTTAATAATGTGGAACAACCTTCTTTAGTCATCTCCCCTTTAATTGGACTCACCTGGCAAACTAATTAGCACAGGTGTCTTCAATTGGTATCAGTGACATACAGAGCCATGATACGCGTTACCATTCATGATTTTAAACTGACAAACAAAAAATCTTACCATTGTTGAACACTATTTGCATAATAATTTGGAACGTGGATTATACAGCAATGTGGTCACGTGGTGTGTCATTCTCTCCAGGATGCGCTGCAGGAAAAATAAACATTTATTCATTAATGCTCCTGTTCATAGTGCTTAGTAGTGATGGGTCGATGAGGCCTCGTGAAGCGTTTCGACACATTGCAAAACTGTATCGATACTGTGTTGAATCTGTGTCACTGAATACTGACACCTGCTGAACGTAATAAATCACCACAGGTAACCTTGTTGACAGACTCAACTGACACTCCTATGACGCTCTAGTATATACAATAATGTATTTTGCCCCGTTTTGACATTCACATTTAGAATACTTCTTTATTTAATACTTAATATTTTCAGATACAATCAATCAATGAATAAAATCATAACGTGAAAATGAAAGTGAACGTGTTGTGAATAAGGATGCTCGTGGACTGTTTTTGTTATTTAAAAAAAAACGTTTCTCCTACATCTTGAAGTTATTTTATTATTACAATTATTATTACTTCGCCAATTGCAGAAAACACCCCACTCACAGAGGGCAGAGATGAGGCTGGGATACAAAGAAATTGGAAGGACAACTGGTAAAGTTTGACAAACAACGAGGATATACATTTTTTTTTCGATATGAGATCAAAATGGCGGAAACTTTCTTTTTCCTGGAGGCTGCGCCATAATTCAATGATGAGATGGAATAAGATCACAACGGAGATTCTTTGTTGTGGCCGATACATCCTATTGACAGATGCGTGTCCTTACGGACACTGTTTGGCGGATTCATGTCAGTTCGATGCAGTTCCTGTATCGGTCACGTGACTTTATAAAAGCGATACCAACACAGTGTTTCATTGCACAAGCTCAAAGCATCTGCCGGCGCATCAGTGTTGCCGGACCCATCACTAAGTGCTTAGTTATTTTAATAATATGTTTTATAGCTTATATACTGAGATCCTTATTGGTTTCAATTAGTTTTATATTCATTCATTCATCTTCTTCTGCTTGTCCGTTGCCGGGTCGCAGGGGCAGCTGGCACCACCCAAATCACATTGCACCATATTGTGAGCCTTTCTATGGGTGGTGAGCCCACAGGAAGTTATGTGGGTTGGGACGGTGCTATGTTCAGAGCACCTCAGCGGCAGCTGAACCGGGGACCTTGAGGACCCAACTCCCCTTCCTTAACCACTAGGCCACCACTGCCTTTAGTTTTATATAAGGCTTTTCATTTTTTTTTGCATCTCCAGACAGGTATGGTTTCTGATTTTTTGGGCCAATATGGCTCTTTGAACATTTTGGGTTGCCGACCCCTGGCCTAACCAAACCTCTCCAATTCCAAATTTAATAATTCAGTAAACACAACCATAATCTACATTAGACACAAAACACTTACTGTAGTTATAAAATATAGCCTATCAAGGTACAGCAGTTTACTGGATGTGTCAGAATAATTCTGAATAATAGAATCATTTAAATCAAATGCCATTATCTAGCCCAGTTGTCTCTGAAGAGATAAGAACTCCTAGCAGTTGCCCGTGTGTTCACCCCTGGCGTGTTGCACGTGATGCAATCAGGCTCCAATAGTTATGTGTTTACTCTGAGGTGCTTCACCTAAAGTAAGAAGCCTATCATATTCATACATCTCCTCTTGTATAACATGCCCCCAGACTTGAACTGATGAGCCACATAAGATAAGTGAGATCACTGACGGTGAGTGAGGTATCTGTTGTGTTGGGGCCTTGCTGATGTTATCATGCAGGGGAATGTAACGCACATGTTCAACTTGTGGGGAATTTTGAAGACTTGTGTAACGGCGTAACCGGACAAACACCTAATTAGGAAAAAGGGTTTATGTAATGCAGGCTTAGGTGCTGATTTGATGCTGTAATTCCAGATACCACATTACAAAGTAGATCAACTGAAGGAAACTCTTGTTGAGGTCAGCTGGCTGTGCTTTGTAGCACTACAAAGACAAGACATGCACTTGTCTTTGTAGTCATAAATCATGTTTCTCCATCTTAAAATGTCAATGTAAATGGGTTATCATGCGGTATGTTAGCTTCAGACCATTAGTTAGAACGTTATTGCTCAATAAATTCATATGATAATGACAACTGTTAAAAACAAAGTTTAAGTTATAAATCAAGCATTAGTTCTGAGCATAATTAGCAGTGCTGAAGTGATTTAATACTGGTTGAAATACTGTAAATAACAAATATTGCAAATAAAAAGAAATACTGTAAATAAGAGTTTTTAAGTATCTTGAACAGTAAACTGGTTTATATTATCATTGTCTACGTATTCTATTTGTATAAACGCCTAAAAATACCAGGATGAAGAGTAAGCCAACATGCATTTGTTACAGAGAGATATTTTATTATGTTTGTAAGAATGTGGACATTTGAATTAAATGATTGCAATGAATAAGAGATATGTACATATGTAAAGAGTCCTCAACTGAGAAATGTATTGTTGTAAAAAAAAAAATGTAATACATTTCTGCAGAGAGCTTGGGAAATTGATACGCTGTCTCTTTGTTCCTGTTCTACAGGAATTTTATCTGTTAACAACGGCTTGCTTTCCTCCAGTGAAATCTTACACAACTTTGATACATGAGGCTCCTGTGGTGTTTCTTGCCCTTAAGGTAGCTCATGACACTTCCTTATCCATGTTGGAAATACCCAAACATTTTTGTAATAGTAACAATGGTATCAAGAGTCAGTCAATTACGACACATTGATTTTGTCAAGATAATTGGTTAAATGTTAAGGTTAGAAATGCTATGATTATCTTCTTTTCCTTTCGGCTTATCCCATTTTTCAGGGGTTGCCACAGCGAGTCAACAATTTCCATCTCACCCTGTCCTCCGCATCCTCAACTCCAACTCCAACCACC
>JAFBJS010008457.1:39780-56262 GCA_016785265.1 Paraplagusia blochii
CGCCACCCAAATCACATTGCACCATATTGTGAGCCTTCCTGTGGGTGGTGAGCCCACAAGAAGTGATGTGGGTTGGGATGATGCTATGCTCAGAGCACCTCAGTGGCAACCTGGCTTGGATTCAAACCGGATTCGAACCGGGGACCTTGCGGACCCAAGTCCGCTTCCTTAAGCTCTAGGCCACCACCGCCACATATATATATTTATATTTTAATGATTCCATATTTTTTCCCTTATGCTTGGTCTAAAATAAATCTTAACTGACTATCAATTTTTGTCTTTCTGCATTTCTTTTAGTGTTTCTTAAAGCAAGAAAGTTACCATTAGTAGCGATTTTAGTTTTTTGTTGTGTCTATGATCTTTTTTTTTTTTTTTTTTTTTAACAAAATTGAACAACTGAATGAACATCCAGAGAGACTGGCGATTCCATACTTTTTGCTATGGGTTGTAGTGGTGCAATGAATACTTGAGACAAAGTGACAAAGACAAAGGGGGGCTTTGTGCTTAATTCTACATAGTTTCCATCTTTGTGCTTGAGCACTTTTTCAAGATGAAATCTTACTCAACTTTCATATATGAGGCCCCAGGGCACATTTATCCATCTTGAATCATTAATTGTACAGTATTAATGTGTTTTGACCACTGGCAGCTTGTCAATTCTGAATGGCAAAGCAACTTCTTATGGAGATAAAAGATGTGGAACTTCGTCCGTTCCTGGTTGATCGAAGAGGAAACACTAGTAGTTATACTGCTCAACTGGTCCTTTTTTTTATCTTGGGAATGAGTGAGGAGATGTACTTTTCACACCATTTTGCCCCAGCATCTGATGGTGATGAATAATTGGAATGTCACATGTCAACTTGTGATTGGGAGTGGTTATCGTCACGCCTGCCCTCGATGAACAATTGTTAATGCATTCTTTATGTTTTTTTTTTTTTTTGTCAGTACCTATTTCATGCTTTCATTTAATAAGCTTTAGTACTGCAGAGACTCGACTGGACTTGATGTCGTTGATTCTTGAATGATACCTTTTTTTTTTACTTCAGTTAAAAAAAGATTTTACAAAAGATTTTTTAGAAATTAAATGGGGACATATATATATATATATACGCGATAAAGCATGTGTTTTGTGTGCTAAATGCACCTTTTTTGTTTCGGAATATTTTTTTTTTTTTTTTTATTGACACAAAGTAAGAATAATATCCATCTTTAATGGCACCAGACAAGAGATTTTGTTTCTGTGTGTTTTTAGTATGCAGCGCTTTAACCTTGGCAGCCTTTCAATGGTGGAAAATCTTACAGTTGAGAGGTATGTTTGTCTGTTTTTTATTTTTCATTTTATTTCCTTCTTATCATGCTTTTTTTTTAAATATTGGATTTTGTTAGATTGCATAGAGAGTATATCCTCTCCTTTCGCAGTTATTACATTGTAAGACCATCAATGAGAAGGGGAAATCCACAAGGTATTGGCGCAATAGCATTAATATTTTTTATTCCTATATTTAACCTTAAACAAACCTCCCTTACACTGTTGGGGCAGTATGTTGCCAAGTGGTCAAGGATGTGGACATGGGTCCGCAAGGTCCCCGGTTCAAATCCCCCTACCGCCAAGTTACCACTGAAGTCCACTGTACATGACACCATCCCCACTCACTGCTCCCTGGTCGCTCAAAGTTGCCCATTGTGTACTTTGGTTTTTCCTGTTATTAATCCACCCTTAGACTGTATTATTCTTTACCACACTTTTATATGACAGTTGAGTCAGTTAGTGCAAATACACAAAAAAACTTCAAACCACACAATAATGCTGCCTTGCCAACAATAATTACAAAACAAAAAGTAACACCCGGATTATTAGTCAGGGTTAGCTTTGGCAATTAGACATGATCCAGTTTCTACGGTCAGTAATTATGTGCCCTGTTTTTGGCAAAGATTTTCAGTCACATAGAAACCGTGTAAAACATGGATAAATTGAAACCCTGGTCTCCCACCAGCTCAGTGCGTCTGCACTTCTCTGTAAAAGGTGCCTATCAATGTTGGATCTGACTTCCAGTATTGTATCTGCTGTGGGATTACACACTTTGCCTTTGTATAAGTAATACAATTTAAACGTTTCAAAATTTGACATCTTCCCTGGTGTCACACGTTTTGTTTAATAGACTTGATGCCAATGTTCTCTCCACTTCTTTCTCCTGGATCGCTTTCTGTCTCCCCCCTCTGCTTTGTTTGTGCTACTGCAGCAAAAACAAAGCAGACAAAACAGGAAAAAAAACCCACTCTAAGAGCTGTTCCATCTACAACAAAATCACTAGTGTACAGTATGAATAAATATATTTACTGTTTGATGTTATTACAAAAGTTTCATGTTATTTTTGTTCTAAGTTTTACCCTTACATTGAAAAAAAAAATGTGTGTGTGTGTGTGATATTTTTTTCCAGTTCTTGGTTACACTTGGTGATTCATCGCTATTTAATTTCGTTGCTGCTATGAATGACATCCATGAGCAGTAGATTGACAACAATGCGAATAATGAGGCTGTATAATTACACATTTCTGGTATTTTATTATTGCAAACATTACAATGATTGCAAACATGCTAAAAATACAATGGTCAAAATAGCCATTATCAGGCATTCTCGCAGGTTTGGAAATCCAGGCGTTCAAGTGCGATCACTAAGAAGTACTTGTAACTAGGCTATTTTTGATTGCAGAAATCCAAATAAAGGACAATCAGATGGAAAGGAAGCAACTGATCAAAGACTTTTGTGGTAGTGAGGGATCGTCAGCTTCTACAGAGTTGACTAATAACCTTCTCAAACAGCTAATTGTTGATGATGATCATGGTTTGATGTACTGCTATATCCCAAAGGTGAGAGATGCATGTTACTTATTTTTAATTTGTGGTTTCTGTATCACCTTATTTTCTCCCTTCCCCCTTTGTTTTTTATATGTTGCAAAGAGAACTAAGAGTGAAAACCAGGAGGTTGTTTTGATTTATTTTCTGTATTGTAACCTAAAGTACTTGACCTTCTTCTTTCGGCTAGTCCTTATTCAGTCAGAAAGTTGGCTGCTTCTTCCTCTAAGCACTTCCATACCTCTACTGGTATGTCATCAGGACCGACTGTTTTTCTACTCATCATCCTGTTCAGAACTTTTCTAACTTCATCCTTTCTAATCTGATCTATCTTCTTCCTGTTAAAATCTGGCTCCTCATTCCTGCGCTCCATATCATTTTCCTCATTCAACAACTCCCCAAAGTACTCCTTCCATCTTGCTAACACAACTTCCTCACTGGTAATGACATTCCCATCTCTGTCCTTTATCAACCTCAACTTCTGCACATCCTTACCAGATTGATTTCTCAGCCTTGCCAATCTGTATAACTCTTTTTCTCCTTCCTTCGTGTCTAACCTCTCGTACAACTCCTCGTTTGCCTTTTGTTTGGCCTTGGCCACTCTATTCTCCTCTGTTCTGTCACTATCCCATCTTCTTTGCTAATCTCTTTCTCTGAACACTGACCTGAACCTCATCACTCCACCACTAGATCTCTTTGTCTTCCTTCCTCTGCCCAGAGGACAAATCTAGCACCTTCCTACCCGTCTCCCTAATCACTCTAGCTGTGGTGCCCCAATCATCGGGAAATCCCCCACCACATCTCTGAACTGCCTTATTCTCTCTTCCAGTGTCAGCTTACACACTACCATCCTATGCCGTATTGGCTACACTCTCACCTGCTTTAAAATCACTTATCTCCCTCAGATGGCCTCTTCTATACAGAATATAATCCAAAAAGGGTTTAGTTGTAAGCAACTGGACTTCTTCTTGGAGTTGAAAGACGTTTCATTCCTCAACTGAGGAACTTCATCAGAATATAATCCACCTGGGTGGGCCTGCCTCCACTCTTAAATATCACACTATGCTCCTCTCTCTTTTGGAAATAGGTGTGTACCACGGCCATTTCCGATCTTTTTGCAAAATCCACCACTGCCTGTCCTTCCAAATTTCTATCCCTAAGTCCTAACCGGCCCATTACTTCCTCATCCCCTCTGTTTCCTTCTCCTACATGGCCATTGAAATCTGCTCCAATCACCACACTTTCTGCCCTGGCGATGCTCTCTACAACCAAATTCCAAAACTTCTCTTTTGGTCTAAACTCACAGCCTACCTGTGGAGCATATCCACTGACAACATTCACCATCACTCCTTCTATTTATACCTGTGCACACATCAACCTATCTCTACTTGTTTCACATCCACCACATTCATTGCATACTCTTCCCCGATGATCACCCCCTACTCCATTTCTCTTCCCATCTAATCCATGGTAGAATGAATTAAACCCTCCACCAATATTTCTAGCCCTGCTGCCCTTCCACCTGGTCTCTTGCACACACAACACATCCACTCTTCTTCTCTCCATCATGTCAACTAGCTCCCTACCTTTCCCTGTCATTGTGCCTACACTCAGGGTTCCCACCTTCAGACATTACCTTCTTCTATTCCCTTTTTGCCTTAATATATCGCTCTCCTCTTCTTCTTTGTCTTCGACCAACAATAGTCCAATTTCCAACAGTACCCTGTAGGTTAACAGCACTGTTGGTGGTCGTTGTTAATCCGGACCTCAACCGATCCGGAAATCTTTTTGTTGTCTCGCAAGTTTGATTTGGCCAAAGTTTTACACCGGATGCCCTTCCTGACAATTCCCTCAACATTTATCCGGGCTTGGGACTGAAATTAAAGAAAGACTGGTTTGTGCTCCCTAGTGGCTGGTTTAACGTAAAGTACTTGACCATTGTTCTTTGTCCTTGACTATTGTCAAAACAAAAGGAATATGAAGAATTTTAGACATGCCCGGAGGTAGTGCCTCTGTCACCGGTGTGAAACTTCCGGGTTCACGTACTGGGTATACTAGATTCACACCACATACCAAGGGGTGTTATCATAATATCACAATGACATTCCTTTCCTTACCTTTTCATACCATAGTCGAGGTGCTAGAAAATAAAGGTACATCAAGAACAGAGTGGTGCAGAGGTGGGCAGCAACTAATTCATAGATTGAAACTAAAACCACTAAAGGAACCAGCCCACATCAAGCCCGCAGTAACTTTTTCCGACAGTCAACTTAGCAATTTTATCTTCAACCTCTGAGATTTTATTCACAAAAACAGCCCAACTTCTCAGCATAGTATATTCAACATTGAAGTGTATCAAGGTATGTGTGGCCGTACGTCATGAATGTCTGTTTATCTATACCCAGTGGTGGCCGTGCATTTAAATGGCCTTCAGTGACGCCATTGTTGTGACATCAAATTGATATGCTTCATAATAACAGTATGGCACACAAATATATTGCATCATCCTTTATATAGGACCATCAAGCAAAAAATAAATTTCCAGAGCCTTTAAAGTCAATTAGTTTTAGTATTTTTGACATTTAACTGTGCCGTTACGATTTGTTTTGTTCCCACTAGGTTCCGAGATTAATGCAGGCCAAGCGATATTTTAAAAAAATCTTAAGAACCGGCACCTTTGTCCACAGGTAGTAAAAGTGAAAACCATATGGGTTTGACAAAGGTTAAGGCTTAGGTTAATATGGAGATTAGTTGAGTGCAGTCCCAGGCATGACAATTGTTATGCCTTTAGAACATTAGAACTTCGACGAAGTTTCTGACTCTGTCCTTTTGCATGGACATCAAGGCTAATGCTGAAAGCCGCGTCCTGTCATATTTCTGCCATGTGTTTTCAGACGCTTCAATGCTGAGAATGAGCGTTGTGGACACAGTGCACTCAGGGATGGTTACAGCAAAAAATGTCAATGTGTAAAGTTGCCCCATACTCTCACCCTCACTTTTGATTGTGATTCTGGCAGATTTCATGGAACCTGGCAAAATAGCTGACTGAAATATGATTGAATAAAAAAAAATCCAACTTTTTAAATGTAAAAACTCATTTTATATTTATAGGAAAATAATAATGCAATAAAACAATATTCATGAATAGGCTAGCAGAGAAGGCTACCCATAGGTGGCATGAAACAAAGAAGATTTGGTACTTAAAAAAAAACAAGGTCAACGCCCAAATTACAAAAAATATTTGTTGATATATGCGAGTTTGAAACGCCTACTCTTGAGTCTCACTTTTTTTCATTTTTACTTCTACAGGCAGCATGTACACACCTGAAGAAATTCATGTCTGTACTAGAAGATGGTGAACCATACGGTGACCCCAATGAGATACATGAGGATGTTCACTTATATGAAAGCCATATTCATCTGGCACAAGAATCAAGTTATGAAATCAAGGTCAGTATCTGGTGGTTACTCAATGTAGTGGTTAGCCTTCATACCACATGGGCTTGATTCCTTGAGGAGCCATAAGCTTGGTGCTTGTCAGTGGCAGCCTTTTAACAGCAGTTGAAACAAATGCTGCTGTGGACACAAATTTTGGGTCCTGAGGGTTTAAGGTTCAAACCCACCAGGTTACAAGGTGCACTGAGCATGGCGTCATGTCCACTTACTGCTCTCTGGGTGCTCGGAACTGCCCACTGATCACGTTGGTGATGGGTTAAATCAGTGCTTCTCAAATAGTGGGGCGGGCCCCCCTGGGGGCGTGCGGTGAGACGCTGAGGGGGTCGTGTGTGACCCGTTTTTTTTTTTGTGTGTACTAAAATAAAGTGTAATTGCACATCTTTGCAAGTCTCTTTCTTTTTGTTTTCTTTATGTTAACAAGAAAACGATTTTATGCAGAGGTGTACTAACTATTTAATAAACAAATGCTATTAGTTATCAGTGCGGGCGGAAAGTGAAATGTTTTCTTCTTTCTTGGGGGTGCGTAACAGAAAATAATTGAGAAGCACTGGGTTAAAGCAAGAGGTAACACTTCAATGTGTGCAGTGGTGTGGATCATAACGTCAACCATGTCTTTTCTTATCTTTCTTTCATATCCATTGTATAGCTTTAATAGTAACTCCAATTTTTTTTACAGGCAAAACTGAAGCACTACACCAAGTTCATGTTTGTTCGTCATCCATTTGTTCGAATCATCTCAGCTTACCTAAGCAAAATTAAACGCTGGGATTCCTATTTTTATAACACATTTGGCCGTGATATTCTGCGTCTCTATACTAACCACACAAATCCACCGGAGACAGTTGAGGAGGCAAGAAGAAAACACATAAATCCATCCTTTGAAAACTTCATTCAGTACTTGGTGGATCCACGTACAGAGAAGGAAAGGCCCTTTGACGAACACTGGATCCAGATGACCCGCTTGTGTGATCCCTGCCTCACAGAGTAAGATCATATACATTTTCGGGCCGAAGTGAATTTCTTATCTCAATATTCACATGTACATCTTATTTCCTTTTCAAACCTTTGTTGTTCACCTGTGTAATAATGTAACACGGTTCTGCAGCTTTGATTTTATTGGACATCTGGAAACGATGCAGGAGGATTTTGAGAATCTGCTGAAGATCCTGAATCTGCAAAATTCCATCGCTCTCTTACCTGCCTACGAAAATGTGACAACTATAGATTATTTAAAAAGCTGGTACGGGACAGTGCCTCTAGAGGACAGGAGGAAACTCTACAAACTCTATGAAAATGACTTCAAGATCTTTGGATACAGAAGGCCAGATGAGCTGCTTGAAGGTTGAGAGAATCTTAATAAAATAGTAATTTTCCATGCCACTCTTTAAACAGATTTACTCACTTATTAGGAAGTTGGTGAAAATGTTAAGCATGTTTTACACATTTGCAAGCCTCTTTCTGGCAATAATATGAACTGTATTCATCCACTGTAAGAGCTTCAACATCTTGTACAGGGCCCCCTGCTGACATAGCGCAGCATCTACACTGTTTTTCCAAATGTGGTTGTCCAGCAGTAAGATGTGTGTTGTCAGTTAGATTGCTAAGTTTATTTAAGAGATGCTGTGCGAGTTGTATTCCTTTATAATTTATATTAAACTGACGATTAAAAAACAAGTAAGTGAGATGTTTGCTGTTGTCAGCCATATTGGATTGTTCCGTTAGTTGCTATGCCCTCATTTATTCTCCACAAAAGGGTTGCTGAGTGAAATGTAATATCGGGCTGGTGTGTTACTTTTCTGGTTAGTCAGTAAGCATGCTTACATTTGAATCTTTTATTTTTTAATTGAATGAGGCTGGTAACATGTAGCTTTACCTTGTTTTTCATTACTGGTATGGGGATTATTAGTTTTTGTTCTGTTTATTCTGAACGAAATCTGACCAACTCCTGGTTGCAGCAAACTACACATTCCAGCAAATCCTTCCACCTCAAGACCCCTCTGTTTTAATTTTCACCCTATGATCTACATAATTGTGAGGGGTCGCATAACGATCCGATTCATATCCCGATTCACAGGCTATGATTCGATTCAGAAACTATTCATTAAAAAAAAATATTAAAAGATCGATCCGATTCAGTTCGATTCATTTTTTGAATCTTGAATAAAAATTTGCAATGCTGCTTTCAACAACACTATACAGCTTCCAGTCTTTTTTAGTTCAGTTAATTCAAAAGAGGGAAATGCAATTTCACATGGTTAAATAGGTAAGAATTTGCATTAATCTTAATGTAGAAAAAGACTCACATAGATAGGTATAACCATAAAATGAGGAAATTGTGGCACAATGTAAGGTGTGAGTCAGAAAGGGAATTACAGCACTCTCAACACTCAACATTGGGTTGCAAATTTTTCGACCTTCAAAAGGAAAAACAATGTCAACACAAAAAAATTTCCAACAGGTAAATTCCGAAAATAGTAGCAAGAGATTGGTTTGCTTATGTTGATAACTGGGTATTTATGCAAGGACATTAGTCCTTGTTGGTCCATTGTTAAAAATAATACATTTTGCTTCCGCTCTGCAGTGCGAATCCTTCCCTCGGTATTTTGTTTAGAGTCTCGTCATTAACATCCTTGCTTTTAAGAAGTTGTAGTTTTTTGGACATTATCAGACAGTCATATCACATGACATTCAAGACATTCGTCAGACCTCTGAAATGTAGAATGTTGTGCTCCTGCACCTTGACATTGACATGGGTACATCTTGTTACTGTTATCTGAGGACCAGTTTATGTTGTCTCTTAATTGTGTCTGTTACTCAGTTGCCAATCTCTGTTGTCTCACATACCGTGGATACTAAACTTTCTGCAATTCTACAATGACTCTGCACATCAATGTCGTCTAAGACTTTGTCTGTTCATAATACACAATTCTCCACCACATTTTCATTAGATATATCAAGAGATAAACTGAAGGTTTTGCCATGGCCTTCCAAATAATTGAAAATCTATGGATAGACGTTAAAATAGCAGTGTGTAACAGACAATCCAGAAATCTACTGAAATTTCTGGGTTCCAGAGAACTGTAAGACTTTTGTTAAGAAGGAAACATAAGTACAAGCAACAAGAAGAGAGTTTTGGCTGGCTACAAAAAGTATTTACAAGTATTTACAAGCCGTGATACATTTATCTCTCCAGGGTTCAGATACGATTATCCACTCCCATGCCAGGGATTCCAACTGCCAGTATCCGGCCTTCTTGTAATTAGTCTTAAAATCACATCAAGTACATCTGTTTTCTTTAGGTTCTCATTTCATGTGAATGATTGTCAGTTTAGCCACACCCTCTTTCACTCAGGTGATGCCAATGCTTCTAATGATGCATTGTTGAGTATTGTGAGAACAGATTAACCCGAGACGCAGAGACTACAGGAGACACACCTAACTGGACTTCTTAAATTTAAGACACGGTGCATTCATGGGAAACTTCATCAGTTTCTGGTTGACTTAACTGGGGACAGTAGTAGTCATACATCTCTGGACTCCTCCCTTCTCTACTTGGCGGTTGTTTTGGTAACAACTTTTTGAGACAGAGGAATGAAAGGTCTTCCGCAAGAAGAAGTTTTTTTTTTGCTTTTAACTTAACTTTTTCTGATATCATGACCTGACAGCTGAACGAGCATCTTCACAGACACTCAACGTTTTTTTTTCCACTGCAAGTAATGCCTATAATTCAGGCAGCTATAATTCAGCTTCAATCTGTTTCTGAGAAGGCGATCAGAGATGGTATTCCGATTGCCCTGTCACTCTTGTTGCTGTTACTTAGTGAACCAGAGGCATTTTTCTGTTCTTATTAACACACCGTAGCATTGTATTGAAGCCCATTGCATATAACTCTGCGCTGTCAAAACACTGTATAGTACAGTATTACTCCCTGTAGGCTTCTGACTACAGTAGTTGATGCTTCACCAAATTTACGCCATTAAAGGAATTCATACTTAAACATTTTGACAGATTTTTGAGCAGTGTTCAGCAGAGGCTGTATACGCAACCAGAAACCACACAAAATGCTTGTTGCATTTAAAGGTGATTTATAGGAAATCTATAGATCTTTGAAGTAAGTCTTATGTGATTAGAATGATATGAACTTAAAGAACGGGGGGGAATCAACAGCAGCAGTGGTCGCTAAGTAGTTGAAGAATTGGACGTTGGTCCGGAGGGTTTATAGATTTGAGTCCACCATGTGATATGGTTGTGTGAACATACCATAGCAGAACACTGTTGACTAAGTGTTACACGCAGGGATTAAATTTTGTTGTGTGCATGGTGTGTGTGTGATAGTTCCCTTTCTTATACTTCTTCAATATATTAAATATATAAATAATTTAAGTTAATTGACAAAAGGATTTATTTTTGTAAACATAGTTAAATGTCCAATATTGCTTCATTTGTAATAGTACACCCGCACACGATGAGAATTCTGCTCACGTCTCACTAGTAATTAGTTGATTTTCTCGGGTCACGTGATAAGTTAAAATGGCAGACTCCGAAGACGAAGAGGTACCTGTATTGTTATTGTTGTTGCGTCGTAGACGCAGGCGAATAAGAGCAGTCTGTCGTACAACATGGTGCAGAAAATGGATACAACGGAGACTACAACAGGATTGTTGATAACCCGGTGCGCGAACTAAACACTGAAGAACCAGGGTTATCATCGTTAATGAAAACTAACGAAAAAATGAAAACGATCACTGAAAAAAACTCTTTGTTAACTGAAACTAACTAAAACGATCATTAAATTAAAAAAACTAAAACTAACTAAAACGGAAATGTGTCCTAACGAAACTAACTGAAACTAACTGAAATTAGAAATGAACTACCCTTCGTTTTTGTCTTTGTTCTTTGTATGGGAAAACTCAAACTCAAACTAATTAAAACTAAAACATTTTGGACAAAACTAACTAAAACTAATGTGCTAAAAGGCAAAACTAACTAAAACGAAACTACACTGAAAAATCCAAAACTATTATAACCCTGTGAAGAACCCCCACAATTTCGGGAATTCCACAGAGTGGATAGGGGTTCATTTGAAACTCTTACGTTGAACCCTTCATTTCCAAACAAAATACGACAATGCGATCATCGATCAGTCCAAGTGAAAGGCTTTCCCTGACACTACGCTTTTTAGCAACAGGTAAACACACACACACACACACACACACACACACACACACACACACATATCTATCTGTCTGTCTGCCTCAAACTTGTCGTTTACACACACAAAGTTTTGGTCCTTCATTTACATCCTAAATATTTTTTTCTTACATTTCAAGTGTAATAGTTACTATGTTTTTGTCATATAAATGTTTAATACTAGTTTCCACGAATTATCATGGAGCTAGTATCTTATAGTAGCTCTATGGAATTATTAAACTTTAAGATATGATCTCTTGATTTCAAATGGCCATATGTTGGACTAGAATTGTGATATTTGCCAAATTCCAATTGTTGAGTTATGAAAATACAGAATATACCATGATATAGAAAATTTGACTAAAATATATATATATTTTTTTCATTCATTCATTTTCTTCTGCTTGTCCGTTGCCGGGTAGCAGGGGTGTCACCAGGGGGAGTTGGTGCCACCCAAATCACATTGCACCATATTGTGAGCCTTTCTATGGGTGGTGAGCCCACAAGAAGTGATGTGGGTTGGGACGGTGCTATGGTGGATTCGAAGGCCGTATGGACCATCGACTGCTCAGAGCACCTCAGTGGCAACCTGGCAGCTGGTGGATTCGAACCGGGGACCTTGCGGACCCAAGTCCGCTTCCTTAACCACTAGGCCACGATATATATATATATATTCATCAAATTTAGCAGACTAATTGGACTAAACGATTGGCTTCAAGCCTCCTGCAGATCCCTCCTGCAGGTTTGATAGCCGAAGGGGAGGCAAGCCAGGAGAGTGAGCTCCGGTCAGGAGGGCGTTGTTTCCTGAAAGACACTACTTCCAGGAGCGCTGCTGGTGAGAAGTAGAGCAGGAGGGAGGCCGGGGTCCGGGAAGTCCTTGATTGTCATACGACTCTCCCAGAAGATCGGGGGGTATCCAAGGTACGGTGTCCTGGAGGGCTGTTGAGTGTGCAGCAAGCTGCTGGGACTGTTCAGCGGCGAGGTCAATATAGCTATTTAGCAGGGCATCTTTTCTCTTGAGATCATCCGAGAGTTTGCGATTGACCTCGAGCAGGTGGTTGATTTTTTTTGCAAGGCTTGTCGGAGTTGTGAGTTATCAGGGCCCGTGGGTTAGACGCGCTAGCCGAGTTGATCGAGCTGGTCATGCTAGTATCTATGTGCGGAGGAAAATTAGGAGGGAAAATGTTCTCACAGTTGCTGGTGGTTGCCAATAAGGTATCTGCGTGCAATAGAAGGTTAAACAAGTGGGAAATATCCAATAAAAGTGCTATGTTACACGGAGCCTCTAGCGTAAACAAATACACCAGCTTCCGCGGAGATCACGTTTTTGTTATTTTTGTAATTGAATACTAGCAGCCTGTTGCCTTCACAATTTCATGGTGGAGAATACTAGTGTTGCTGACATTTAAGTTCGGCAATACCATCAAGTAACAACAGGCTCCTGGAGGGCTGATGAAGTGTTAACTGGTTTGCCACCCTCCCCGGGCAGAAATCCAAAGACAGATGCTAAGAAACAGAGGGACCTGCTGATGAATTATTTTTCCTCTGAATTTGGGTCTGTGACTTGGCAAAACAGTCATTTAGGTCTTGAGTCACTAGTATGATGGTGTTATGGACTGTGCCCATGAATATTATTTGTAAAATGAATAAACAGTGCAAATAACCTTTGCCAGGTGTTAAATAACTTTTTATGTGAAATGTAAATGAAATATTTAATTTGTATAATTGTTAACTTTTCATGTTGTTTTTGATAATTTACACATACTTACGGAATCAAAGTTTGAGACAGAAGGTCTCACTGCAACATGCTGTTCCAGGAACTGTAGTTTCTCAAGTAACCACTTTTTTGATTTTCTGGCACTGCCACTTTGCTACGCCTTTCTTGCCTTCGTGTAACTATTGCGAAGCGATCAATTTTTTTACCCATTCATCTGCAAATTGAAAACATATTGAATATAATTGTTGCGGCGAACGCCCCTTTCTGATCAGCTGTTGTGTGTGTGCGCGAGCACGTTGATTGCTCACCTGCGTGTAATCAGGAAAGCACACTTTTTCTTTGGTCATGCCGAGAACCGCGTCGGCAAGCGACGTCATTGCAGCGCAAAATATCTGGGCATCAAGCATTACACAGGGCTGTGTAAACTGAACCAAGACACAAGAACTGAACAGACAGCCGGTAAGTTTCCGTTTTTCTCCTTGATGTTTTTTTTTTTTTTTCGGTGCGATGACGTATTTTTTTTTTTTTTGTTTTTCTCCTTGATGTGGATGCGAGGCACTCGGTGCGATGACGTAACTAGATGCGGGGAGAAACCTTACCATGGCAGTGCGTGGGAGGTTGAATGGCTTTGCTTGCTTGGACTTGTGTGCGGTGCCAGGTGGTTCCGCTGTGTCCTCTGTCCTGGTAAAGTGTTTATTAGTGTTTGTAGCGTGTTTATTTTGTAAATATTCACATGGTGTTGGCTACTAAGGTGCATGGTAACTCGGTTTGTTGGTTTGATAATAATTTGTTTCATCTCACGGTTCAAATGTGTGTGAGGTATGAGCAATATTTTGCTAAATCATTGTTTGCCAGTGAAGTTGTGGGTTAAAAAGCGCATTATTCTATTATTATATTTCATATATATATATATGTCATGATAGTATGATATGTATTAAAAGTGCTGCAATTCACTGATTGGGTAGGAAAAATAATGACTGTATGGTACTTGCATCAATTAGGTTTAGAAGCTAAATTCCCCACCAGGTGGTTAAAATGTTTTTCTCAAGCTAAAGGAAAACTATAGGCTATTTTAATACATGCATTAAGTACTTTGATAATTAATATTATATAATATAAAGTATGTAAAATAATGTTATATAAACTTTTGGGTAATGAGTACCTGCTATTACAAATAATGTGCAAAATACTTAATAGTTTGTTTTGTTTTCAAGGTTTTTTACCTATTGTGGTTACTATGACTACTATGACTATGGATCACCTTTGAAGAATTAAAGGAAAATAAATAAAAAAGGAAAAATTAAACAACGGTCTGGTCATTGAGTGGAACCCAGTTTGATGTTCAGCTTGGTACTACCCTTCAAGTGTGGGATTACACAGCAAAGAAGCAAAAACACTTGACAATAATGATTGAGTTAATCTAATACATATCTTGGTACTGCAAGTTTTTACTGCAAGCAAGAGAATATGAAAATTTTGATGTTTTTTATATAACAGCTTTTTTCTGTGGAAATTTCAGGAATAATGAAAACAAAATGATGTAAAATGTGACAAAGTGAATATAAATTTTTCAATTTGCACAAATAAAACATGGAGAAGTAAAACACAAGTCAACTATGTGTAATTGACTATTTTTTTCCATGTAATTTGCCCATAAAAATGTTTATCATGATATAAATTTAGGACAGGAAATTACAATTCTTACTATTTTGCGCCAATTTCTTGGCAATTTCTTTTGTCGCCTCTTCCGTCTTGTCCTTATCTTTAAAATCGCCAAGATGAATGTTAAGCCCGGCGCACACAGGGAGGATTCGGCGCGCGCCAATTGCTCAGCGCCAGATTCTCACCGTGTGCACGTAAATTTACCTGAGCATTTGGTCACTTGAGGCGGTGAGCAAAATATCGATCATGCTCGATTTCGTGAGCATCTTTCTCACTACAAATGATTTTTGCGCATGCGTTATTACAAAGACGCAACAAGATGGCAGCCAGCAGTGTCTTGTTGAATGAGACTATAGAGAAGGCTATGAGAAGATAAATTCGTAGATCTTTGGCAAGACCATCCTTGCCTTTTTGACATTCGTCTCAGCGATTTTAAAAAATCGCAAACGGGTAAGAATTGTAATTTCCTGTCCTAAATCTATATCATGATAAACATTTTTTTATGGGCAAATTACATGGATATATATATATATATATATGAATGATCTTCATGAAGAATAAAAATAGTTTGTTTACTATGAGGTATACAGTCTTCTGAAAAAAATACTAGTAGTATTGGGGTTTCACTTCTCCATGTTTTATTTTGTGTGAATTGAAAAATTTATATTCACATTTTACATCATTTTGTTTTCATTATTCCTAAAATTTCCACAGAAATAAGCTGTTATAGAAAACATTAAAATTAAATCAACTAATTACTAGCGCGTGTACTATATGCGCACGCGGATGGTGCTGAGCATTCGGCACGCGCCGAATCCTCCCCGTGTGCGCCGGGCTTAAACAGACGAGGATGGTCTTGCTAAAGATCCACAAATTTGTCTTCTAATATAGTTTGATTCAACAAGTCGCTGCTGGTTGCCATCTTGTTGCATCATCGTAGCGCATGCGCACAAATCATTTGTGGTGAGAAAGATGCTCACGTAGCCCGCACACGATGAGACTTTGTTCACTCACGCTGAGAGAAATCGAGCACGATCGATATTTTGCTCACGGCCACGAGTGACAAATCTTCTTTTCCTTTCGGCTTATCCCATTTTTCAGGGGTTGCCACAGCGAGTCAATAACCTCCATCTCACCCTGTCCTGCGCATCCTCACCTCCACCTCCATGTCCTCCCTCACTGCATCCATAAATCTCCTCTTTGGCCTTCCTCTATGTCTCTTACCTGGTAGCTCCATGTCTAGCATTCTTCTCCCATAACCACTGTCCCTCCGCTGGACATGTCCAAACCATCTTAACCTGGCTTCTCTAGCTTTTTCTCCAAACCTTCCTGTTTGTGTTGTCCCCCTGATCACCTCGTTCCTGATCCTGTCCATACTTGTCACCCCCAAAGAGAATCTCAGCATCTTTAACTCCTCCACCTCCAGCTCTGCCTCTTGTCTTCTACCTATTCCTAATCTCTCTAGTCCGTACATCATGGCTGGTCTCACCACTGTCCTGTAAACCTTTCCCTTCACCTTAGCTGACACCCTTCTATCACAGATCACCCCAGAGACCTTTCTCCAGTTGTTCCATCCTGCCTGTACTCTATTCTTCACCTCTCT
>JAFBJS010008460.1:0-22850 GCA_016785265.1 Paraplagusia blochii
CAAAACAACAGCTCCTTCACTCCATTCTATGTAATCTACTGTGAGATGCTTCGCAGTTCCACTCTGGTTGTGATGTTTGTCAAAGTTATCTGTTGAATCCCTGCTATCATGGGTTATTACATTTATTTATTTATTTATTGTTACCTTTTTCTGATTCATCAACAACATTTTCAAAAGAAAATCTACAGGTTTTACTTGAAAACAACGATAATTGCAGCGACAACACGCTAAAAACAGCATTGGCATCTGAATCCTTTCATGGAGAGTTTCTGTGATGGTAAATAAGTCTGAGCTCTTAAGATGTTTTGTGTACGGAAAATAAAGGCTGATTGATTTCTCCTCTGCACTTGTCTTGTCCTGTCTCGTCTCGTCTGGTACCAGTCACTAAAGTGAAAAAGCTTGTATTCTGTGGCAGGAGATGCTGTTTTTAGTCGCCAGTATTGGAAGAGGATGAATCATACATGAGTCAAATCTTGATACTTCAGCTTAAAGATGATAAATAGATCACAGCAGTGCAGAGAAGCTGGAGGACAACCATGTAGACAGAGTGGGTTCACCATTGTGTTAATGAACTTGGGGTTAAAGGTTGATACGGGAGAGGAAAGTTGCAGGTTTGAATCTACCAGCTGCCAGGTTGCCACTGAGCTGCTCTGATCATAGTCCCGCCCAGACCCATATAACATCCAGTGGACTCACCACCCACAGAAAGATGCCAGGTACTCCTGTGACCAGGTAATGGACAAGCATATGAAGGATGAATGAATGAACAAACACAATGGATATCATACAACTGTGAGTGGAAATAAGTTGTGTCTTATTTAGAGGTAAATGTCATGCAGTAGTTTATGAATGAATAATTTTTAGATTAATTTACTGGTAGATTTAACAGTTATTTTCCTTTCTCTTTTGGCTTGTTCCCTTATTGAGGTGCTATATAAAACCAATTACTTGTTGTTATTATTATTATTATTATTATTATTTAGAGGTTGTGAGTCAATGTTTTCCATCTCTCCTCCTGTCCTCTGTATCTTTTACTCCAACTCCCTCTGTGTCCCTCCTCACTGCATCCATCAATCACCTATTTGTCTCCTACCTGGTAGCTCCATCTCTAGGATCATTCTTCTACCAATCTCTCCACTGTCCTTCCATTGAACATGTCCAAACCATCTCAATCTGTCTTCTCCAGCTCTTCCTCCAAACTTTCTGGTCTGTGTTGTCCCTAGAATGATCTCCTTACAGATCCCGTCCATCCTTGTCACTCCTCAAGAGGAGCCCGATTTCCCAAATGGACCCTGTAAGTCAACAGCACAGTTGATCATTCTTCTACCAAACCGTCCACTGTCCTTCCTCTGAACATGTCCAAACCATCTCAATCTGTTTTCTTATACTTTTTCTCCAAACCTCCCTGTCTGTTTCCAAAATAAATGATACTCTCAATGTAGTGGCACAAAACATGTATCAAAATATTCGCTTTCATATTTTACATATGATGACATTTAATTTATAAAAAGACTCATTATTGGGATTATATAATTCCACTTGAAAAAAAAAAAATGAGACCTCTTTTTAACTTCTCTCCTTGATCTTGCTCTGAAGCAGCAGATTGGGCAGTTGGTCTTTAACAGCTTCTGTCTGTGTATTGATTGGTCGAGCTCATTTGGTGTGAGCTGCAGTAGTAGCTGAAAATGACACCTTGAGCCTGAGGACACTGGAACTGTTCTATGGTGTGGTAAATAATCTGATGCTGGTAATTTCACTGTCTATCATGAATTTTACATGACGTAAATAGACTCGAAACCAGTAAATTGACACTGGCATAATGCTTTCTTCTCTTATTTTGGTATAACAATACATATAAAAATACATTAAAAATGTATTAATAATATAGTTTTTTTTTTTTCTCCTGAATTAGTACATTCGATATCACAGTTATCTGTTTAATCCCACAATAAGTATACATTCATCCTCTTCTGCTTGTCCGTTGTCGGGTCACAGGGGTGGCGCCAGGGGCAGTTGACGTCACCCAAATCACATTGAACCATATTGTGAGCCTTCCTGTGGGTGGTGGGTTGGGACAATGCTATGTTCAGAACACCTCAGTGGCAACCTGGCAGCTGGTGGATTCGAACCGGGGACCTTGTGGACCCAAGACCAACACAGACAGGAAGGTTTGGAGAAAAAACTAGAGAAGCCAGATGGAGATGGTTTGGACATTTTCAGAGGACATGGGGAGATGGAAAATGCTGACTTGCTGTGGGAAACACTGAAAAGGGACAAGATGATAGGGGAAGAAGAAAAAATATATATTTCTTTTTACAGTCTAGACAAATATGATAAAATGTTATATGGTATATCCTCTTTTTTTTTGGGTCTGAAGACATCAATAATTCATTAAAAACAACCAAAACTATTTCATGTTCCATAAAGAACTGTATTATTTTTCTACTCTTCAGACATTTTCTACTAACATTTGAGAAGGACCCTTGTTTTGATGAGAGTGAAGTTTGCACACTGCACTAACCACGTCTCAGAACTAAATGACACTCAGCATATAACAATGTCCATTTACTCAATAAACCAACTCTATCTCAGTTGCTGAGAAACAATTATGTTATGTGTGTTTTAGTTACATGGGTGTGGACAGTTACACGACAGGATTAAATCAGTACCAAGGGAAAGGTGGCACTTTTTTTTGTCTCCATTTCTTCCTATGCCGTCATTGATTAATGAGTTTTTTTTTTTTTTTCCCTCTGGGCTAGGGGAGTTTGTATTGATAAGAAAATAGTGCCATTAGGCAATCATGGAAAAATCATTACCCCACACAATAAACTGTCAGAAAAGCAGGCGGTGGAGATCATCAGTGAGTCTGAGTCTGGTGCCTTCCTTGTCCCCGTCCTCCTCCTCCTCCTCCTCCTTTTCTTTCTGTAGCACCCCCTACAAAGCAGTCCAAGAAAGCCCAGCTGCTCAGAAGGCAGCAATAAGTCATGCTCGACTAACTAACCATCCACCAGATCAGTCATGCAAGGCTGTGTGAAATTAGCTGGCTGAGAGAATAGAAACATAAAGTGCACATCCTTCTCACGTTCTCATCACACTGCGTTCACTCTTGTTTTATGTTTTCTCTTCGAGTGCCTGACAACATACATTTTTATTAAAAAAAAAAAAACAAAAAAAAAACAATCTGACTTCACCTTACACTACCTACGCAACTACTACAGCCTTGTACATACAAGTGTCACTCAAGATGTAGTAAACACAATAATTATCCATGAATTCTTTCAAGATTAATTATGATTACATTGCAGCATGACACAACACCAGAGTACACAAAAGTTTTTGAAGGACATGGTACTCCATACTCTGTCGCTGTTTTGTCCCAACAAAAGACATGCTCTTTAGACTCATGTTTGCATTTAATTAATCTGGGATAAGATATAATATGTGATGTCCGGCATGCCAAGGCTAAAAATCATCTTTCCGAGAATTTATTTTTGAAGAATGCATTTTGAGGACAATGCACCTTCCTCAAAAGCTATTCTTGTTTGTTTTGTCTTCAGTCCAAATCTGTCTGATTTTAAAAGATGTTTTGCACACGTTAAAAATCAATGCTCAACAACGGCAACAGATCCATGCTGAGCATTTTTGTTGAATGGAAAAAAAAAAAAAAAAATATATATATATATACATATATATATATATATTTCAGTTAGAAAACAAAAAGAAGAAGAAGATATCTATTTCATAAAAATCCATGACGTACTTTTTTAAACCAAAAAAAAAACAAAAAACTCGATAACATTCAATAATAAGATTGTTTATTTGTTTTATGCATGACAGTAACATTATTATACGCTTTTTGAGCTACATATATATTTAGCATAGATATATTATAGATGATCTCTACTTTTTTGTATGTTAACATGATATTCTTTCAATGATCTTCAACTTTTGTCCGTTACTCGGTCACAGTAGTCTCCACGACTGGCACCCAAATCACACTGCACCATATGGTAAGCCTTCCTGTGAGTGGTGAATATTGTTATTATTATTAATAATAATGTTATTTTTATTTCAGTCTTACATCTTATTTGCTGATACGAACAGGTCACTGACTGTGGCGCTGTGATTATTGCCGTGATGTCAGTTTTGTCAGCTGATAAAAGCAATAACATACACATTTTACAATTCTGCAAAATAAATTAAAAAAAAAAACAAAAAAAAAACAATGTAGGTTGACAAGGGCGAAAAAATAAGTGTCTCTGTCATTTTCATAAAGCTCCAGAGAGACAAGAAATCAATTTCTGTTGCATGCAATTACCGGCATGCTGATTCGGGGGAAAAACCCTTGTGCTGTATACTTCATCGAGGCGACAAAGAAAACTGAGGTGGCGCTCAATATCGGCCTCTGGGGCGACTTGTATTTTCACGGCGACACACATGTACTGTATAGTGTGCTATTTGTGATTGCATAGTTGTGAGGACCTTTCCTGATGTAATAAGGTTATTTTCTCAAACTCCTGATTCAGATGCTATGACAGAGTCATTCCGGGATTATAATCATTCCGTTGATTTACTCCTGGAATGTGTCTACAGTATCTTTGAAGCTTGTTTTGTCCATTTCCTATTTATTAATAAAAGTGTAAAAAAGAACATTGATTCCTTTTTTTTTTCCCACAAAGTATTTTGGATGTTTCTTGTTCTATCAACCAAGCCTGTGGATCAATATCCCCTCCCTAGCATAACGTAGCCATTAAGGGACAAATCTGAACTTTGGACCTCAAAAATCAAAGCATTTGTTATTTCCACAGAGAAAACAATTAAAGGGTTTCTATACCCATTATGGTTACACTGAAATCTCACTTATAATATTATTAATTCACTGCTTCTTCAGTGCAACAGTGATAAACTGAATAATTAAATATTACTGCACTGGTTGCCAGCAGATGGCCATAACACAAAACACATGAGTAGAGGCATTCTGTGTGTCTTTCTTCAATATCCTGTGAGCACATGAAATTAGTTTTCAACTAAACAGAGTTTACTACTGAGTATGAATGATGCATTCAGATTGAGATGGTTTGGACATGTTCAGAGGAGGGACAGAGGATACATTGGTAGAAGAATGGTCCTACAGATGGAGCTACAAGGTAGGAGACAAAGAGGGGATTGATGGATGCAGTGAGGGAGGACATGGAGGTAGTAGAAGATGCAGAGAACGGGTGGGGGGCATATTTCTCCATGGTTAGACCATTTTAAGAATCATCATTTTTGCCAGGTCGCAGGGGCAGCTGGCATCACCAAAATCAAAGTGCACCGTAGTGTGAGCCACAAGAAGTTATTTTGGTCGGGGCTTTGCTCAAAGCAACCTGGCAGTTTGTGGATTCAAACCTGAAGCCCTACGAAGCCAAGCTGCTACTTCCTTAACCACTAGGCCACCAATGTCAACAATATCAGAACAAAACAAGCAAAGTTTTGATACTTTTTCTGAGGAACAAGTCCAGATCTCACTCTATATGTTTTCAGGGCTGTGTTTATAAACTTTAAAGTTTTGTTGCAGAAAGTTGTGTTCTTTTTTTTTTATTTTTTAAACAACAAGTGGTCAAAGCCAGAAACTGAGCACAGCTTGGTCCAACCGATCACTTTGAGGAGTTTGGGCTTTAGCTCTTGGAGGTCAAAAACTCAATAATTGCACCTGGAGGGTCCAACCAGGATGTGTCCTGGGCTGATACGCAGCCTGCCCCCTGCTGGGAGATGCACTGCGGGGAGAGTGAAACATCAGACAACTGGGCGGCTGATTGAGTGTGCATTAATGGAGGTGCTGCGGGCGCACTGTACCTGTACAAACACTCTGACTGTATCCTGCAATATCCCCATCAATAAAGAACCAGACAGTGTGAAGAGGTTTTAGTTTGAGTATGGATTTATACTCATCTCAACTACAGTCATCAACTACAAAATCAAACCAACTTTATGCATCCTTACTTCAACTTCAACTTTTATTTGTTTGTAGCGCCAGATCATAACAACTGTTATCTCAAGGCACTTTACAAACAAGCCTGCATAAAAACAAGAATAAAAAAGAGTATATAGAGATATCCCCTGACCTTATAGACCCTCACACTGACTGAGGAACAACTCCCAAAAACCCAGAAAGGGAAAAAAGGACACACCAGTTTACCAGTACATCTGCTCTAACCGCATTTGAGAGCTTAATGACCCGACTGAGTTTTTACTGACTCAGTGATTAAGAGTCTCCGATAGTTTTTTGGGGTCCTTTTGTGTATTACTGCTAGACCACGAAACATTTTTTTTGGACCTCTGTTTCCAAAATGGAGATTTTGCTGGGACAAAATCCTAAACAGATCATTAACCATTGAACATTAATTAGGGTTTTTATGATAAACATGAAGAAAGATGATTTTTATTTTTTTTCCCTCCTTGTCTCCTTGTCATCAAAGTTTGACCTCTGTATTTAATCCATCACTAAAGTGAACAGTGGGCAGTTTTCTCAGTCTCAGTGATAACTTGGGAGTTGGTGAATTTGAACCTGGAAAACTCCGGACCACAGTCTAGTCCACCACTGCCCCGAAGGGATGTCGTTGTCCATGTCCAAAATTCTGCCTCTGCATTTCACCCATCAACAAAGTGACCAGGGGGCAGCCAGTCTTGGTCCCAATCGCATACATACATATACATATACATATATATATATATACATATATACATATACATATATACATATATACATACATATATATACATATATACATATATATACATATATACATATATACATATATACATACATATATACATATATACATATATACACATATATAAATACATACATATATATATATATATATATATACACACACACACATATATACATAGATATATACATTTATACATACATATATACATATATATGTGCCAAGTATTTATGGGAACAGACATGGGAAGAATATTTGTTTTCTATTGTAGAAACAATGCCTCTTGTGTTTTCAGCTGTTATATCTGCCAAATGGGGCTACTTTGATGAGTCAACAGTTTTGAATACATTTTGGTCCATAAATTGATGCCATTATTTCTTTTTTGACTTTGACTTGCTTTTTGTACTATGCTTTCACATCTGAGTGCAATGAGACATTAGACGGCATAATTTTCAATAAAAACACCGGAAAAAATGTGGTGTTCTAAACTTATATATACATACATATATATATACATATATATATTCTGTTTGGAACCAAACAGAATGCTCTAGTTCAAACTTAAAAACAAAAAACTTGAGTCAGTGATGATCAAAATAGTACGTAATTCAATTGTTTTTCTCTTCTGTTCGACATACAATGTATCAGCTCAACAACTCAATGTTCAAAATGTCATGACTTTATCCGAGGCTGTGCCAATTAATGTCTGACTGACAGGCAGATTTGGCAGCTGCTTACGGAATTGTCTTGTAATTTCCCTGACATTTAACTTGCTTTAAAAACCGACTTTTGTCTCCACCAAGCAAACATTTCTTTGCGGTGTTTAAGAGGCAAAGTTTGGTCATATAACTATTTCAATACTGAATATCACACTCAGATTAGTCTGAAATATTGACACGTCAGTCAAACTAGACAAGGTTTGTACTTCCCATCTAAATATAAATATAATGATTTAATCAGGGCTTAACAAGCTTGTGAGGGAGGGCAGTAGTGGGCGTGAGGGAGAGCAGATGAGTGGAGAGGCTGATGCCGCCTCGACACTCGATGCTATATTAGGAGGAGCCAGGACCACAAGAGGAGGGGTGGGACTGAAGGTCAAGAACTCCAGAACAATGCATCAAAAAGAAAGTAGCTGACATGGGATTGAAACGTGAAAAAGAAGCCGTGTGCATATCCTGTGTGGTGTGTTCAAGAACCCACGGTAGTTTTTACAGAGTCCATAATTAACATGGACAATAATATCCATAGTTTGATATCGCGTCTAAAACATTTTCCATATCGACACTGACATGTCCATATAGTCTGATGGTCCACCCACTCTCTCCATTCAGTCAGTGAACATCACAGGAAGTCAACCTCATCAGGTCATTGTAGGCCACCATGGACTAGGCTAGGAGACTAATGAGGCTATACAGGATTTTCAAAGAACAGACTTTTTTTTCTGTTTCTGTTTCAGAACAAAATAAGATTATAATGTTTCTGGTTTTGTTTCTGTTTCAATCAAAATGCCAAAGGTCTCTGGTTTTCGTTTTTTTTGTTCCTTGAACAGGTTCAAAGCCCTGTTGTCAATATCTAGGTTGAAAATGAATGAAAATGTGCTCATGCTTCAACATTTTAGATGCCTTTTGGCTAAGCTAATGCCTCTTGGCTAAGCTAAGCTTGGCTAAGCTATACAAGAAGAACAGTAACGCCGTAGCGTAACAAGCTAGCAAAGCTTGCCAACAAGATTTGCTAGTTTGTTGGCGAGCTAGCAAATCCATCCTTTTGACTTAAAAAAAATAAAATACTGATGTCTGGTTCCAGGTATGAAATGTGTCTCTGCAGGGATATATGGACGAGTAGTTCTGACTTGACTGATGAAATTCCCATGGTAAACCTTGGAAGAACATTTTAGCAAAGCCGCCTTCTTCAATAGAACACATTCCAGCTCACAAAACAAATGAATAGTTTTTTACAATTTCTAAAGAACAAAAAAAAAAATTGATTTCTTAAACTGTTTGCTGTATGAAATAATAATGTTTCTGTACAACGGTGAAGAAAAGAAAAGATGTTACTTACTGTAGGTTTTTTTTTTTTTTTTTTTTTTGAGTTGTAAAAATCGTAGGAATTTGACATTGTAACATAAAATATTTGGACATGGAGTCTTTAGAAACAGCCGTAGCGTAACAAGCTAGCAAAGCTTGCCAACAGGATTTGCTAGTTTGTTGGCAAGCTAGCAAATCCATCCTTTTGACTTAAAAAAAAATAAAATACTGATGTCTGGTTCCAGGTATGAAATGTGTCTCTGCAGGGATATATGGACGAGTAGTTCTGACTTCAACTGATGAAATTCCCATGGTAAACCTTGGAAGAACATTTTAGCAAAGCCGCCTTCTTCAATAGAACACATTCCAGCTCACAAAACGAATAAATCGTTTTTTACAATTTCTAAAGAACAAAAAAAAATGTTGATTTCTTAAACTGTTTGCTGTATGAAATAATAATGTTTCTGTACAACGGTGAAGAAAAGAAAAGATGTTATTTACTGTAGTTTTTTTTTTTTTTTTTTTGAGTTGTAAAAATTGTAGGAATTTGACATTGTAACATAAAATATTTGGACATGGAGTCTTTAGAAACACTTTGACTCAGGTTGTGTTTCCTGTGTGGTTCTGTCAGCTTGCTTGGGTTTATGTTTCCACACATAAATACCTTCCTATTATCCCGCAGTGCCTAAGGCGATCAAACTCGTCGGTATTGATGTTGAGTATTTACACCGTGCTTTTCTATTTAACTTCTTTCCTCTACATACCTATAAGATTTTCTTTTTTTTTTTTACCCCCAATGCAAAGTCTTTCCGCTGCCAAGGTTTATTTGGAGGAGAACATCAGACACCGCAACAGGAGATAATCTCGGCCCGTTTTCAACGCTTAGACTTTAAGGCGGAATCAAAGAGTGCAGGTAGACGGAGAGTAATTTAATCCTGCAGATTATAAGGACTTGGATATAAAGAGCGTGAAAAAGAATCTGGATTGAAAAAAAAAAAAAAAAAACAATATTTGAGGCATGAATATGAGACAAGTCTTCTCCTGCTAGAGCATCCTGTGTGGGGCCACAGTGATCCATAAGTTAATGCACAAATCAATGATTCTAATCAAAGAAGCTATTAAAATGTATTGATTATGTTATAATGTGTCCATCCATGTCCTCACAAATGTACTGTCTTGTGCAAATGTACTTTGTTTATGAACGAAGCACTTAAGACTTTTATATCATGAATGCTATGTTGCCAATCATGTAGCATTGACAATAGAGAAATAGAGCATTTATCAGGATCAAAATGATGAATAAACTTAAAAAAATGTCAGTTGTTGCTTCAGTTGACACAATGATCAACACATAATATCACCGACAAAGTAAGAGCCTGACTTCCTGTGATCATACTGCAACATAATCAGCTCAAATCCATTATGAGTCATCACGTCAGAGTAGTGATTTATCAGGGGTAATATGACCTCAGATATTTTTTTTTTTGTTACCGCTGTGTTTTGGGACCTCGTCTTTAAAAAAAAAAAAAAAAAAAAGCTGGATGTGGTCTGACCTCGAAGTCAAACTCTGGTTATTAGCATTTGACTCAGAGACCCCCTGAGAAAAGTCGCTGCTGAACAGAGCAGCGGGTTGATTTGTAATCAGAGTAGTGGTTTTAATCCACTGCTCAGCTGGTCCACCTGCTGATGTTTCCCAGGACACAACACTTAGTATTCAGTTGCTCCTGGAGGCTGTGCCACCAGTGGGCAGAGTGGAGATGAAATGCACTGTATGAGCAGGGATTTACAATAGTGCCATAATCGACAAAGGGGTTTATTTATTGTTAATGCCGACATTCTAATTAAAAAGTTGTTTGAATATCATACATATCCATTCATTTCATTCACACTTATCCATTGCTTGGTAGCAGACGCAACAATCGCCACTCCTGCCACCCACCGGTGTTTAAAAACTAGTCTGATCAAAAGTTTTGGAAAATCCTAGTAATATCCTGTTTGAGCAGGACTCTTCAGAAATGACTGTCAAGAACTGACTCTGAGTTCGCTCTCAAAACTATCTTGGACGACGTGGCGTGACGTGGATGAAGTGTAGGACCCAGATGCAGGGTTCAGGGTTTTAATAACAAAATTAACAGGATAACAAAAAAAAATAAAAATCACAGGCAAAAGGCCAGGCAGGAACGAAGCATGGCATCAGCATGGACAGAACATGGACAGAGCATGGACAAAGCACGTAACCTGAACTGCAGACAGCAAAGTACTCACAACAGGACACATCTACGAACTGACCAGAAACATGTGGCAAGACATGTGGCATGGCAACCACCAGAAACAATGAACCAGCAAGACTAAGTGAGGGAGAGGGGTTTTGCTAAACAGGGTCTCCATGACTGCTGCCCCTACATATCACACTGCTCCATACTGTCAGCCTTCCTGTGGGTGGAGAGCCCACCGCAAGTTATGGGGGTCAGGTTGGTGTGATGCTCAGTGGCAACCTGGCAACTGCTGGATTAGAGCCTGAAGCCTTGAAGACCGGCAACACTGCTAACATAGATTATCCTTTTACTATTGTTTCAATTACACTAGGTAACAGTGTCAGGATTCATATAAACATTAAAATAAAGAGTTTTTTTTTTTTTTTTAAATAGTACCGTAATATTTGTGATAATCTAAAAATGGTAGAAACAGTAAATTGAAAGCAGTTGCCGTACTTTACAGCTGTTGATGCCCCCAAAATCACAGACACCAGTCGAGGCTTAGCTTCATACCAGACGGCCTCCTCAGACCTCATTTTGTCCAGACTTGTTATAAAGCAAGCCAATACCATCAGCAGAAACAAATCCATTAACACCTTATTACAAAGTGATTTCTTTTTTTTTTTTTTTAAGCTGGAAAAGTGGGTAAAATATTTATTTGTCCACTGTTTAGATCTTGGTAATGTTGCATGTTGCTGGTTTTTAATTCACGCAGAAAAAAAAAGTGTCTCAGTTGTGACCGTGACTGACGATTTCACAGTTGACCAGATTTATTCCGCTGCCATTGCTGATTCATCTCTTGGTAAGCAGTTATAGGGGAGAAGTTTTAAATGACCATTGCGGTATTTACTTAAGAAAGGATCGGATTAAAGTCTCAAAATGTGCTTACTTACCTCAGGCTGTAAAATAAAATATTCAGCTCTGACGTTTTTAGCCTGCGCTAATGCAGTTTGAGTCTGGCACAAATTATTTCGACTGTGCACAAGTCGAACAAAGTAAAAGCATGAAACAAAAATAGTACAAAATAGAATTCGTAGCAATCAAATGACCGTGACTCACTTTAGGTCTAGTCATAGACAAGATTGGCGAGAAATAAAGCTTGTTTTTAATTGAGGAGTTTTTAGGTTAAGCGTTCTCTACATCATCGTCTATATTGTAATTAGTCAAAAGGGTTTTTTTTAAATCAAACAGATCAATATGTTTTACCTTGGAGTCTGTGGTTTGTGGGACTTTTTAATAAAGCGATCGGACGAATGGTGTTCCAATCATCTTAATTATAATATGTAGCCACATTTAAAGTGAAGATGCTTAGAGAGAACATTCTTCTGCCAAAACTTAAGTGCTCTAATAATATTAGAGAAGATGCTGCATTGGCCACTCCTGTCAACGCATTTGATTAGCTGTGTGTATAATTCAATAGAAGAAATGGAGAAGTTCTTTTTATTTTTTCGTTTGTTTTTCGGATAAAAAAAAAAAATAATAATAATAACAATAATAACACCTTTGTAGTTTTAAAGTTCATACACTATCAGTCAGCCTTTAAAAGTCCCTGAATGTAGTTATGGAGACCAAGAAATCAGCGTTAGCATCTGTGGCATTTATAGGAAAATAACAATTAATGAAAGACATAATGTTAAATATGAGCAATGTTGGGACTAGCATTTTACTTGTAACGCTGTTATGTAACGAAACTACTCGGTAACTACTAACGCAACGCGTTACTTTTCCCATTCAGTAACACCATTATTGGTACTGTGGTGTAAAGAGGCACGTTACTCGTTACTATCTGTCGTCCAAATGGACGGTTTCTGCCAGCCACGGACAGAGGACTGTGTGGCAGCGGAGCCTGTCTGCGGCCTGTCAGTCATGAGGACGGCTGTGCTCACTAACTGAACCCATGCGTTTAAATGGAGCGATGATTGGTTGACATAGATTAACGTTTCAGGCTAAGCCAATCAGAAAGACACCTGGGCGGGTCTTCTTGCCTTGTAGGTAAATAAACAGTCTCACACACGTGACGCAGCATGGCAGCACACACCCACAAGCAAGATGGCGGCAAATTGAGGGGACAATAAAGATGCTTGTCAAAAAGTCTAAACATCTATTTTGTTTTTATTGGACCACTACATTTGATTATGATAGTTGTTACAGAACACAACACAAAACTATAATGTGTTTATAAATGAGTGTAACTATTGCTAGTTACTTTACTTTATAAACATATTATTATATTTTACTTACTAGTAATTCAGCTAGTTACTTTTTCAGAGTAGTAACTAGTAAAGTAATGAGATACTTTTTAAAGTAACTCGACCAACACTGAATATGAGTCACAAAAAAAATTTAGTACTGTATAGTAGAAATGATAAACATGATCAGATTACTTCCTTTAAATCAGTCCGTCTCAATTATTTTCTGTTACGCCCCCCAGCAAGACGAAAACAATCCGCGTCCCCCTCCCCACCACCCACTCCCCATTGCAACTATAAATATTAGCATTTGTCTATAAAATAGTTATAGCTACACCTCTGCATAACATCGTACCCTTGTTAACGTAAAGAAAACAAAAAAAAAGAGAGATAGTTCAACTTACAAAGATGTGCAATTGCACTTTATTGTAGTATGGTGGAAAAAAAGCATGTTCCACAGGGTCACATGCGCCCCCTTCAGCATCGCACCGTACCCCCCCAGGGGGGCCCGCCCCACACATTGAGAAGCACTGCCTTAAATACATGCCTATCGCACACTAATACGTATGTGTCTTTTTTTTTTTGGCCGAGGTAACTCTGATAGTTTGTTTTTTGTGTCAATTTGTGAGAGCAAACCAAACAGACGCTTGAGAAAGTACAACTCTTTATGTCAGAGAGAAATGGAGGGCAGTTGGTGAATGGGGGAAGACGGCAGTGAATTTACCCGTCACCTCATTCATATTTCATCAGAAGGAAATGTGAAGGAAATAATAAAAGTGGCGTTGTGAAAGTGCAGGCTTTAGCTCCAGGTGTGAAGTGCGGGTGAAAAAAAAAGAAAGGATAGAAAAAAAAAAGTTTCTATCCATCAAAGTCATTCACATGTACAAAGGACCATGTCATCGCCGCGGAACATAATCGTCTGCAGGGGTGTGAATGGAGAATGAAGGCTTCAATAGTCGACTTCCTATCTGACATGACAGCGGCTCTGGTCAAATGTCAGTGACGATGCTCATTCTTACAGGATATACAGAGAGTCCAGGTGGGTGGAGGTGGAGCTCTTCATGTAGCTTGAAATAGCCATAGATCCTTAATAAACTTTACGGAACAACAGATTATAAGGCGAAATAATCAAATAAATCCAAGTTTATTCAAGTCTCTCAGCGACTGTCAGACTTGAACCCAAATCATCTTCTTCTTCTTTTTTCGGCTTATCCCGTTTTTCAGGGGTTGCCACAGCGAGTCAACAACTTCCATCTCACCCTGTCCTCCACATCCTCAACACCAACTCCAACCACTTCCATGTCCTTCCTCACCACATTCATAAATCTCCTCTTTGGCCTTCCTCTTCGTCTCTTACCTGGTAGCTCCATGTTTAGCATTCTTCTCCCAATATAACCACTGTCCCTCCTCTGATCATGTCTAAACCATCTTAATCTGGCTTCTTTAGCTTTTTTCTCCAAACCTTCCTGTCTGTGTTGTCCCCCTGATCACCTCATTCCTGATCCTGTCCATCCTTGTCACCCCCAAAGAGAATCTCAGCATCTTTAACTCCTCCACCTCCAGCTCTGTCTCCTGTCTTCTAGACTTGAACCCAAATGCAACACACAAAAATTTTTGGCTGGGAAAGAAGTTCGTTTCAATGTCTTTACCGCAGACAAGGCAGGAAGAAAACACGGGATGCAAAAAGCTAATGATGTGCGTCCAGAGGAAACGTCTTCAATGACACTCAGGTGTGGATTCAAACAGAATGTCTTTACAGCAAAAAAATTGTACTCCTGGAGACACTTAAGTCTGTCATATCACATCATGTCAGGCTGACTACTGTGATCCTGTAACATGACTAGTTTAGAGTTTTTTCTCGAGGTTTTCCAGCTAGATAAACTCCTCAGTCTCCTATTAAAATGGAAGTTTTTGAAGGACAGTTGCTGTCAATAGAGAGTTTGGATGGCGTTTAAATAGTTTGGAAACAGTTTGCCGAGTCTAGGAGAAAAAAATATTAATAAGTATTTTTTTTGGCAATAGTTATATTACCAAAAATTACACACACAAAATACTTTCAAAAATGTTATGACACACATGTAATAATTTACGCACAGAAATTTTGGTCATACACTTTTTGTAATTAATGATCATTCCTAACAGTCACAACAGACACACACACACACACACAAAATCAAAGCATTGCAAATTATGTGCTTAAGATAGAGTTTCCTGTGATTATACACTTGGTCAATAGGTGGTGTCGTGAGCACATGAAGTTGCGAGACATGAACCATTTCTCAAACCACTTGGCTCAAGTGGTTTGAAGCTTCCTCTTCGGCATCACTACTGATCAGAAAACAGGCAGATAGAGTCAGGACGGAAGCGTCCCGAAGACAACCGTCGGGAGAAGGTCTGGACACTTTAACTGAGTGTGAGCCCTGCTCAAATACTCCGTCAGCTTGGACCAAACAGGTGAAGCTGATCAGGCTGATTGGAGGACAATCATGACAAAGTCAGAATAATTGAGAAGATGAATGAATCAGTTACTGGCCTTTGTCTGTGGTTGAGAAGCTGGATCATGAGAACCGACAACTGGATTACTGGTTATGCAGATTGAAAGATTGAATCAGGGATGTGAGAATACGTTTTATTAATGTTTTCCATTATCCCATTTCCAAGTGAACAACGACTATCAGATGATTTTCTATTCCACGTTGAGAACAGATCCTTACATCCAGGGCTAAGTGCATGTCCAGTCCAGTCCAGTCCCAAGAATCAACATCCAACAACAACAACCTTCCATATACAGCACAGCAGGAAACCATTTGATTAAAGAGCAGGGAAAGACCGGGAAAGACCCAGGAAAGACCGGGAAAGAGACGTACATGGCAACTGCAGCCACTGTGATGTTTAATCTGACCTCTGTGGAATTAATCCAGTCCAGTTAATGCACAGGAATACGAGATTCCCTCCAGATTGACTTTACTGGTTTTCCCATAACTGCCTTCTGAAGACAAAAATGAGCACCAACACAAACTTTTTCAAAAAAAAAAATCCTTCTTTTCAGCTCTGACCTTTAAGCCTGAGAATGAACATTTTGGCAGATAATTTATTTTTTTCCAAATTGGTTTTCACATCTAAGATAGACTGTCCTTGGGTGTTTACATTTATGATAAATACATTAAATACTGTAAATTAATGCTATAAAATAAATCTTTATCCACTTTAGTCTAAAAAGGATTTTCTCACTGGGAACGATGAATGTCAGTGATACAGAAAGAACAAATACATTTTTTGAAGGTAAGATTTAAAATGTATTTACACCGATAAAAGGTTCTGCTCATATTTTTTCCTGCAAAGAATTTCAATATATTTTCTACCCATGGTTGTTACTTTATTTTTTTTTCTGGTTTCTAACTTTACTTTTATATTTATGGGTGAGGAATACATATGTTAACCTGATTCTATCATTGAAAATTTGAATATAATTAAAAGGGAATGTTTTTGTTAACTCTTTAAAAAAAATCTTCACATCTTTGCCTCATTTTTACTGAGAACGTCCAACATTGACTTTCCCTGATTTATGATTTCCCCAATATTGTCCCAACCCTTCAGTCATGATTCTGACCTCAAACAGACATGGAACAGTCTACCAGCCCATGTCAGAAACCGTGACACCTACATATCATTCCAAAAAACACTGAAACAATGGTTGAAAACTAACCAGTCATGCCCTCATAGTTAGATTCTTTACCTGTTTGCAAGTCCAGAGACTTATCTAAAATAATGTCTCGTGATCCATGTGTATCTTGTTTTTTATGTCCTGTTGAAAGTCTAATGTCTTGTGATTTATGTACACTTTGGCGTCACTTCCCGTTTAATGTCTGCTCTACTGATATCCTGTGATTCATAAAGTATATCCATTACATCTTGTTAAATGTTTACTGTACCAACCTGCCTTAGGACCAACGGATGAAAATTAGCTATTGTGCTAACTCTGGCATGTTTACATTGTTGCTTCCACCGACATGTTGATAAATATGCACTGTGCTAAATAAATAAATAAAATAAATATGAAGCAATTCCCCCGCCAAAACCAAGCTATACATCTCAGGTGGCCTAGTGTCTAAGCAATGGGACTTGGGTCCAAAAATCCCAGGTTCAAATCCACCAGCTACCAGGTTACTACTGAGGTCCATTGAGCATGGCACGTCCACACTCACTGCTCCCTGGACGCTCAAACCTGCCCACTGTTCACTTTTGGTGATGGGTTTATGTTTCATTAAGGACAGTGATGTGGGTAAAAAAATGAAAGGAAAATGACTTTATTTCCTTCCCTGTGGCAATATTATGCTTAATATATATTATTGGATACAACTAATTATAACTAAATTTACCTTGTTAATAATATTATTCTGTTTTTGGCTCATTTCTAACAATTTTTGTTCCAGTTTTGCAAAATCCCAGAGACCAAGAACTAAAAAGTCTACTTCGAGGTCCAACTTAAAGTTTTCTACTCACAGAGTAAGTTGACCACAGGAACACCGGAACATGGACGAGTAGGAATGATCCTAGCATGAAAACAAAGCTTGCAGACCTCAGGAGTCCACCAGGTGACACCAATAAAACTAACAACTAGGTGTCAAAGCACACAGGTGAGTGTGAAGACACTGATTAACAATCAAGAGAGAAGGGACCGGATGTGTTGCTATGTTTTTCTCATTTTCTCAAATTAATTTTCAATGTATCCTTGGGATTACTCACCTTTAGCATTTGATTTTTTTTTTTTTTTTTTTTTTTTTTTTTTAGCATTTGATTTTTTTTGTTTTTTTTTTTTTTTTTTTAGTTTTAGTTTAGAGAAACAGGAACCACTCAAATAAAGTTAAATAAAAACAATAATACTTTGAATATTTTCTCAACAATAGATGTACATTTCCTGTAAACTGCCGAACCATGTTGGAATAAACAACCTCTACATTTTATATCTCTTCAATCGCATCCGTGGTAGATATCCTCTACAGGAGGTAGCTGCCAACACACAGTGTTTCCCTCTAAACCCTATGTGAGATTACACTGCCATTATTCACTGCACATTCCCATGAGCTGACACATATTCACATCTTTGGCACTTTGAATATTTTCTCAACAATAAATGTACATTTCCTGTAAACTGCCGAACCATGTTGGAATAAACAACCTCTACATTTTATATCTCTTCAATCGCATCCGTGGTAGATATCCTCTACAGGAGGTAGCTGCCAACACACAGTGTTTTCCTCTAAACCCTATGTGAGATTACACTGCCATTATTCACTGCACATTCCCATGAGCTGACACATATTCACATCTTTGGCTCTGTCCCCCACTGCCCCCACCTCCCTCGCACTGGAAACGTGGCCCAGGACTGTGATGTTAGAAGCAACGATTCCCCCTGCGTTGGATGGTCTCAACAACATGTCCTCCATCACTGCATCCATCAATGTCCTCTTTGTCCTCCACCTCTGGTAGCTCCATCTCTAGGATCATTCTTCTACCAATGTATCCACTGTTCCTCCTCTGGACATGTCCAAAACATCTCAATCTGGCTTCTCTAGCTTTTTCTCCAAACCATCCAGTCTGTGTTGTCCCTCTAATCACCTCCTTACAGATCCTGTCCATCCTTTACTCCTAAAACAATTCAATCTGCCTCCTCTTCTTCTTTCTTTTTTCTCATCCACCAGTTGACCAATTTCCAACAGAACCCTGTAAGTCAACAACATTATTCGCGAAGGTTGTTGACCCGAGCTCTGACTGATCCGGTACGAAAATAAATTTGTTGACTTGCATCATTGATTTTGCCAAAGTTTTTCTGTCTTAAGCCCCTCCTGGCACCAAAAATACTTGGCTTATGCTCCCTCATGGCTGAAAATGGCTAAATATAAATTCTTAAATTAAAATCTATTAAAATATTTTAAGACATTTTATATTTGTAAATGTACAAATTTTTAGTATAACAAGAAAATAACAGGGTAGTCTAATATATTTTCCATTCATCGTCATTACATTTCTGCCGTATTCCTTCAATTTCCCAATAGTTGCTGCTGCTAAGGCTTAAACATTTTAGCCTTTATGCATGACTTTTACATGTAATTTTCTCAGTTCACACAAATCTTCCATCTATCTGCTCCTAACTCTGGACTCCAAGTCAGATTTTAATAACCAACGCATCCAGAGAAGGGAAATCATGGGTCCACGCCTGCTCCGGAGTGTGGTATCCACTGCAACCAAGGGCGAATGCACCGAGAACCCCCTCATAAGACAGTGCCATTTCCAGTCCCTCCAAAAAGGTCAGACTCAAATCAAGGTTTAATGTCCCTGACACTTTGAGTTGTATATGAATCTAAATGACGCAGGGCTGCTGCCTGAGATTAGAGCTCTGCCGGAGTTCACACCAAACCACACAGAGATTAGGATTCCTGTGTAACCGCTTGAGAGCTTGAGAGTCAGCGAAAAAGCACGTACACATGTTTATATGAAAGCCCGGTTGATAATTTGACCGACCGGAGAGGTGACGTGGACGGATCGAGCTTTTGTTGTCTCCCTGCAGTGAGGTGGCTCAGGAGAGGCGAGCGTGAGGTGCGCAGTCTGTGGCCTCATTAAATATTTAATTCCACATTTAGAGTCTTTGGCCATGTGCTGAATTAGTCATGTCTGATAATGGTGTTCAGTGCAGATGACAGGCCACTGCAGTAGGGGGAGCAATGCTCCCCTGCAGGGACAAATGTTTATCCTCAGGACTTTGGCCCTCGCAAATTCACCACTAGCCACAGAAAATTACACAAAAAGCGAGCGCTGAGATCAGAAGTGTGAACGCGGTTGCACTTAAAGGGAATATATTTGTTCGTTGCAAATTCTAGCCCGTAGTGGAGACACAAAAATCAATGTTAATTTCATTTGTGTGCATCCAAGGCAGAAATTGCACTAGGATGTGTTCAGCACGAGTACTAATTTTCACTTTTTGTAGGATTCAGAAATTAATACAGTAAAAAACAAAACAATAACACTAAAAGCGAGAAAATCTTGTCACTGCAAGAAACATGGTGGCAATTAAAGCCAACGTTTTTTTTCTGAAATTACAGCTTCATATTACCTTAAAACAGGAAGACGTGGAATGGGATATAAAGCATTTGCATGTAGGCCTTGCGTAAATATTTAAATTCCTGCTGAATACCCAAATTCATTCATGCCACCCAATAACGCATTTCGGGGAAACAGAGTCATCGTTAATTCCTCCTTGTCAGCGCAAGGCATTAGGGGACTGGGTGTTTCTTTTTTAAATGCTCTTTTATTAGTTCAGCTGCTAACACAGCTGCTTTCTCCCCGTCCTTTTTCCCCGTGCTCCTCCTGTGCACTTGGACTCCAGTGGAACATAATTCCAACACAAAAGGCCTCAGAAAAATGCACCCTCAGCCTCCTGTAATTCATGACGAGGCTACGTGAGACTTTGATTGTGCCAGGGATTTGATTGCTGCGCGGTTGCAGCAAAGAGAGACGGAGAGGTGATGCTGGCAGGCGTCGCGAGATTCGCAGTGCTTTATTGTCCTGGTATCATCCTGCTCTGGGAGAAAATTACCTAAAATACTGCAGACAATTTTGCGAACATAATTAGACCCTAACTTTGGTAAGGTTCTTGGGGAATACATCATCACCGCGACGTGGCTAAGAGACATTTGAGACAGTGCTCCAAGCTGTACAGTTACGCAGGCTAAGTTTTATATTACAGTTTTCTGCTGGTCCAGTTTTCTGCTGGTCTCTGCCTGTGAGGCAGAGACCAGCAGCAATGCCAGAGTAGTGTGTGTTATAGCCAGTGTTGGGACTAACACATAACTTGTAACGATGTTAGGTAACAAAACTGCTTTTCTGGTAACTAGTAATGTAAAGCGTTGCTTCCATTCAATAACACCATTATTGTTTCTGTGGTGTAACGGGGATCATTACCAAGACCAAGAAATCAGCTTTAGCATCTGTGGCATTTATAGGTAAATAACAAATAATGAAAGACATTATGTTAAATACGAGCAATGTTGGGACTCGAACTTTACTCGTAACGCTGTTACGTAACGAAACTACTCGGTAACTAATAACGTAAAGCGTTAATTTTCCTATTCAGTAACGCCATTATTGTTTCTGTGGTGTAACGGGGATCATTACCAAGACCAAGAAATCAGCTTTAGCATCTGTGGCATTTATAGGAAAATTACAAATAATGAAAGACATTATGTTAAATACGAGCAATGTTGGGACTCGCACTTGTAACACTGTTACGTAACGAAAGTACTCGGTAACTAATAACGTAACGCATTACTTTTCTCATTCAGTAATGCCAATATGGGTACTGTGTTGTAACGGGGATCGTTACCAAGAACAAGAAATCAGCTTTAGCATCTGTGGCATTTATAGGAAAATAACAAATAATGAAAGACATTATGTTAAATACGAGCAATGGTGGGACTCGCACTTTACTCGTAACGCTGTTACGTAACGAAACTACTCGGTAACTAATAATGTAACGCATTACTTTTTCCATTCAGTAACACTGTTATTGGTACTGTGGTCTAAAGGGGCTTGTTACTCGTTACTATCTATGGTCTAAATGGACGGTTTCTACCGTCCACGGAGAGAGGACTGTGTGACAGCAGAGCCTGTATACTGCCTGACAGTGTGTGTGTGTGTGTGTGTGTGTGTGTGTGCTAACTCTCACAGTCATGAGTGAAAGACGTCTGTGCACACTAACTGAACTGCATTGAAAACCGTGCGATGATTGGTTGACTTAGGTTAACATTTCAGGCTAAGCCAATCAGAAAAAAGACTTAGGCGGGTCTCCTTGCCTTATCACACACGTGGTCTAACACCACAAGTAAGATGACGGCAAGTGGCAAGTTGAGGTTACTATGAAGATGTCTGTCAAAATGTCTAAACACCTATTTTGTTTTAATTAGATAATACAATACATTTCATTATGATAGTTGCTACAGGACACAACACTCAACCTTTTTTAATGTATTTTTTAATGTAAAGTAAAGTAATTAGTTACTTTTCTAATTTAGTACCTTGTAACTAACTACTTTTTCACAGCAGTACAGTGATAACTTTTTTAAAGTATCTTGCCCAATACTGGTTATAGCAAAGATGAAGGCTGGCTTCCACTTTTCTGTTTCAAATTCATGAAGCAACCCTCACTTTTTTAGGCAGTGGTGGCCCAGTGGTTAAGGAACCGGGCTTGGGTGTGTAGGATTACAAGTTCAATTCCACCAGCTACCAGGCTACCACTGCTCTGAGCATGGCAGCGTCCTCACTCACTGTTACCCGGGCACTCAAAGCCGCCCACTGTTCACTTTGGTGATGAGTTAAATAGAGAGGTCACATTTGTTGTGTGCAGTGGTGTGGATCACAATGACAAGGAGATTGCCTTCTTCTAAAATCATATCAAACTTTTTTTTTTCTTTTACTTACGTTTTTATTTATTTCCGTAAAAATCCAGTGTTGTCTCTATTTAAAGTCATTCATCTTCAAAGCCATAGCTTTGAACCACCACAAAAATGATCAGTCCTGGATTGTTTTAGGAGACAATTACTTTGTTTGTGGGCTACACAGGATTTAAAAGGTATTAACTGGTTCCCAATATTTTCAGATAAGTATTTCTAATAC
>JAFBJS010008460.1:23058-34864 GCA_016785265.1 Paraplagusia blochii
TGTATAAGAGACAGCTGTGTGACAGCGGGGCCTGTCTGCTGCCTGTCAGTGTGTGTGTGTGTGTGTGTGTGTGTGTGTGTGCTAACTCTCACAGTCATGAGTGAAATACGTCCGTGCACACTAACTGAACTGCATTGAAAAGCGTGCGACGATTGGTTGACATAGGTTAACTTTTCAAGCTAAGCCAATCAGAAAGAGTCTTGCCTTATAGGGAAATAAATAGTCTCACACATGTGGTCTAACGCCACAAGTAAGACGACGGCAAGTGGCAAGTTGAGGTATAATAACGATGTCTGTCAAAATGTCTAAACATCTATTTTGTTTTTATTGGACCACTACATTTTATCATGATAGTTGCTACAGAACACAACACTAAACCGTTTTAATGTGTTTTTAAAGTAAAGTCCAGTAACTTGTTTTTAGTTACTTTTCTAGTTTAGTAACTTGTAAGTAGTTACTTTTTCAGAGCAGTACCTAGTAAAGTAATAACTTTTTTAAAGTATCTTGCCCAACACTGGTTATAGCAAAGTGGAAGGCTGGCTTACGACAGGCAAATTCATGAAGAATCCTCACTTTTTTAGGCAGTGGTGGCCCAGTGGTTAAGGAACCGGGCTTGGGTGTGTAGGATTCAAGTTCAAATCCACCAGCTACCAGGCTACCACTGCTCTGAGCATGGCAGCGTCCTTACTCACTGTTACCCGGGCACTCAAAGCCGCCCACTGTTCACTTTGGTGATGAGTTAAATAGAGAGGTCACATTTGTTGTGTGCAGTGGTGTGGATCACAATAACAAGAGGATTGCCTTCTTCTAAAATCATATCAAACTTTTTTTTTTTCTTTTACTTTTTTACGTTTCTTTTACGTTTTTATTTATTTCCGTAAAAATCCAATGTTGTCTCTATTTAAAGTCATTCATCTTCAAAGCCATAGCTTTGAACCACCACAAAAATGATCAGTCCTGGATTGTTTTAGGAGACAATTACTTTGTTTGTGGGCTACACAGGATTTAAAAGGTATTAACTGGTTCCCAATATTTTCAGATAAGCATTTCTAATACAAAACAAACAAGAAAAAACATATGTTTCTGGTTTCAAGAAAATTGTCAAAAGCTTGTTTTTTTTGTTATTTTTTCTCCTTGTAGCGGTTCCAACCTGTTTAATAATAATATCTACTAAATAATAATAATAATAATAATAATAATAATAATAATAATATGCAAGTTGTGGTATATCCTCAATGTAATGGACCATGCATTGACTTGAAATAGATTGTATGAGCAGGAATTCACATTACTGCCTTCATTGACAAATGTGTTTCTTTATGGTTTTAGCTAAAATTCTAATTAAAATGTATTAAATATATAATGCCTATTCAATCGTCCATTCATTTACATCTTCTTATCCACTGCCAGGTTGCAGAGACAGCAGTCTCCAAGACTGCCACCCAAATCACACTTCTCGATACTGTGACACCCTCCTCTGGGTGGAGAGCCCACTGAAGTGTAACGTGGGTTTGGATGGTGCTATGATCAGTGACAGCTGGTGGATCGGAACCTGAAGACTTCCAAACCCGCATCCACTTCTGAATAAAATGCAAGTAAATCTGTAAACCTGGCGTTTAAATTTACAATGTAAAATATTGTCTTGTTTTCCTTCATCAAAAGATTCCTGGTTATCTGACATTACCCAGATGGTTCCATCAGTTCAGCAGTGAACCCTAACCTCCCTCAGTGTAAAGTAAATCCTTGAATCCTTGTCGTCAGAGGACAATTCATAACAAAATGCATTAGGACGTTCCACTTGTGCAGCTGATCCTCTTTTTGATGCCATGACGCCTCATCTCTAAATGCATCGGATGAATGTCACATCCTCCAGATCCTTTCTTTTTACCAGATTAAAATTTCACATCATGCTAACTATTCCATAACTGAATTGTAGCCAAGCTGCGGCTAACAACAGAATTACTGTATGGATGACCTCTACAGACTGGAGGAGGTTTTGCATTTTTTTAATAAGGCCAGATATTGCAGGTGATTGTTCCACAACAATTTTAGTTACTTATTCATTAATGCTTTGGATATGCATTATTTTCCTGAGTGGAACATAAAGTGGAGCAGTTCCTATTAAGAAATAATATTAATAATGAAATAAGCAGTTAATCCCTTTAACATAAATCTATTTCATCTAATAATTACATTTTGTGTCTTGCTTTAAGGTTTCAAAGCTGCAGAGATTAATTTAAATGCAGAGAACAATTTAATTATTGTTTTTAGTACTTTAGCTTAGCTTACTTCTACTTCTCCGGGCACCTTTTCCCTTATTTAGGGGTTGCCACAGTGAATCAACGTTTTCCATCTTCCCCTGTCATTTGTATCCTCAACTCAACTCCAACTACCTCCATGTCCTCCCTCACTAGGTCCATTTCCTCCCTCACTGCATCCATCAATCCCCTCTTTGATCCTAGAGGGGATCATTCTTCTAACAATGTATCCACTGTCCCTCCTCTGAACATGTCAAAACCATCTCAATCTGGCTTTTTCTCCAGACCTTCCTGTCTGTTGTTGCCCCTCTAATCACCTCATTCTTAAACCCTGTCCATCCATGTCTCTCCAAAACAGAATCTCAGCTTTTTTTTTTTTTTTTTTTTTTAACTCTCAAGATAACACCTTGTGTTAATTAAATGAAGCAAACAAACACAAAAAAATGTATATTGTTCTCCTTATGTGACATCAATTCATACAACAGTGTTAGATCTCATGAGAAGAATGTAAATTTACTGTGACACAATACAGGACTGTACTTTGTAGCGCTGTCCGTGGTGCTGATCTACAGATAGACGTGACAAAGCCAATTCTTCCAGTTAGATAAAAAAGAAAAAGAAAGCAGTGAAAGCAAACCACGCAATACTGTGTTAAACACAACGGAATGGGACCTGACACCAGGTGGGGACGGTGCCGTGCTCAGAGGCACATGGTAGTTGGTGAATTCGCACCTGGAATCCTCCAGACCTACTGTAGTCCAATCCCTTTAACATTAGGCCACGACTGCCCCAACAGCAATGTCAATAATATCTGGATGGATTGTCTTCAGGTTATTATATCGTACTGTAAATGATGGTCATTTAGATACACACATTTGTTAAACCACGCTAATGTCCTATGCGCAGCTATTGTAGAATATATGGCAACATCCAGATGACACTGTTTGACTCAGGTCTGACTCCAGAAGAGGGGGCTGACGGCTGGGTTTCTACTGAGAGGAAAACCCCTCAGCTTTTATGGGCGGAAACGGACAAAGGAAATTAGGCAGTAATTTTCTTCAAAATAAAAGCACGACCCTCGGAAAGTCTTTGCTATCAATGATTGTTACAAATTGCAGTGTAATTATTTGCCAAGAATCACACGCAATATTATAGAACGAATGATAACCGGCGCAACAAGAACCATGCTATGATTTGAAAGAAATAAAATGTGCAAACAACAACAAGACTAACAACAAGGCTATATATGTGCATTCTCCTGTTTTTGTAGCTCTCCATATAATGACTTTATATCTACTTTACCTCTTCATATCTAATATCTAATTTAATATTGTCTTCAATGACCAAAAAGTCATGTTTTTTCGCTCACGAGCTGGGCTTTTTATTTTGAAAACATTGGCTGGAAGTCATTTGTGCTACAGTTTTACCCACTTGATGGCAGCACCAGCCCCGGGTTTCCAAATAAGGAATCTGGCTGTTGCTTTGCGCGGACACACAGACAGACAGGGACGCACCAGAGCCGTGAGCTGAGGACGTCTCCAGCACAGAGGAGCGCAGAGCACAGAGGCTCCACTTTCATTTGTCTCTCCCTGAAACCTTCACATCAACCTGAAGGACTGTGGAACCCGGAGACCCAGAGGATTTATATCGACAGAAGAACTTTCCTCCTGATAATATATTCACCAGTCTCTGGAGTAACAATTATGATTATGAAAAAAAAAATTTAAAACAATTTTGAGGAGAATAATAAGAATAATTTTTGGGACCAGTTCACCAAAGACAAACAAGGCTCTGTGAGCACAACTGGGATTTTCTCAACCTCAGCTCGACTCTTGGACCTAGGGGACATTTCCAACTCCTTTTGAAGAGTTTCCACTTCTTCTTGAAGACATTTATTTTTTTTTCCACAGTCCACGTGCATGTGTTACTTACATGAAGAATGCCTGTGGCGGACTTAACCTAGGCCTGATCCCTGGCTTTTGGATTTTTTTTTTTTTTTTTCCAACCTCAGAATGCATCAAAGACGATAAAGTCAAGGTAACACACTCACCCATCACTCATTTAACTCAGTCCTTGTGATGATTTTATTTTTAATATAAACCTGCCGTCACCCATTCATCACATCCTCGACTTTTGGCGACGCGTCTGTGGGTTTGGTGAGGTTTGGATGCTCAGTGTCACCACTGGCTCCCGGAGCTGATCTGGGATTATTAATCATATAAATCTGTATTCTTCCCGTTATGTCCCTTCCCCGCTGATAAATTGCTCCGCTCCATGAGGAGCGATGTGGATGCAATTTCAAGCATCTCTCTCCCTCTCTCTTTTTCCTCACACCCGGGCGCACGGCGCTCGGGGACGGAGACGCGCCGCCGCTGGTGGACGGTCAGCCGTCTGGAGCAGAGACTGACTCAGCCCCTGATGATGAGGGAGACGCTGGGGAATAACGGTGTCTCCAAACTTGGTTCGATAATCCTGTAATCCAGCACTCCTTTGGGTTCGCTCGGGGCTTTCAGATCCAGCAGTGGGTTATTTGATCGCCTTTGGGGGGATGAGTAAGCGCAACTCTTCAAATCGGGAAGCGTGGACGGCGGAATTGTTTACAGTTAAAATAGCCGTTTCCCTAAACTACATTAAATTTTGCTATTTTTTTTTTTTTTTTTTTACCAGATTTTTACCACCTTTTGCTGGAGTTGCCGTTACGTTGCAGTTGTCCAGCCTGGTGCGCAACTTCTAAAATCTCCTTTGTCTGGAGGCATGTGTTTGTTTTGGTAAAGTTTGGACGATTTTTAAGTCCAAATGTGGTGAAGTTTTTTTTTTTTCTTTTTTTTTCAATATATTCCAACTCAATGAGTTGGAACTCATTCTTATAAATGCATGATTGTGAGCTAAACTGGACTGAAGGTGATACACGGCTTAAACGGTGGAATCATCACGTCAGCTCAGGTGGAACCTGTGACTTTGTGAGAGGTGCTCCCAGTGTAAGACAGGTGGACAGACAGGTTGCTGCTTTGCTGCTGCTGTTGTGTTGACTCTGTCCAGCCCTGGTCTCACCACCGTCACCCACAGCCCGACAAGTTTAATACGGAATGGGCTGCTGTCGTCCCCTGTCTCTGGGGAACCTCCCTCGGCTGCTCTTTGTGCTGCAGTGAGACTCAGTCATGTCCAGTGTGATGCATTCTGCGTGGGTAACAGACAGGGATGAACACTCACAGGCTCCTTCTTACTCTTCATAGAAACGAGGATTAAAAAAAAAAAAAAGAGAGAAAAAAAACACAAATCACTGAGAATTTCAGTGATTCATTTAAAGAATTTAGATTTTCGGGAGTTTAAAGAAAGTTTTTCTTTTTTTCTTTTATTTTTTTTTTTGCTGTGTAATAATTGAGACCAACCCTGCGCATGTTTTCAAGTTCCCAAATCAAACTAGTGGGGGCACTATAAAAACACACAAACACTATCCTGGTGGCTCGAGACCAGTGATGGGTTCTTACAATATTCTTGTTATTCTTAATATTCTTATTAACTACACATATTATGGACGACATTTCAGTTTTTACATCAGTGCCAACCTTGTGATCTACTACATCCTCTGATAACCTTGTAACGTAACATGGAAAAACTGAACTTGGATGAGAAGAGAAACATTTTCAAAAAAAAAAAAAAGCCCAGTTGCCTAACACAACTCGTGACTTTGACCATGACCTGGATGAATGAGAATCTCCATCTTCATCTTCAGAAACTGTCGTAAAAGCCAGGCCTTTCACACTGTATCACCTATGTCACCTAGACAACCTGCATGTAATTTCATTAAATCCATTTAATTCACTGAATAAAAAGAGGAATGTTACATTTGACAATCTGCAAATGATATATATACATGTTGTACTGCCAGGCTCAGTGTGCGAAACAGCCAGTGTTGAGTACATAAAAGAAATAGACTCAATAGACATGACACAATCCCCCCTGACAATGAGAATCTCCATCTTCATCTTCAGAAACTGTCGTAAAAGCCAGGCCTTTCACACTGTATCACCTATGTCACCTAGATAACCTGCATGTAATTTCATTAAATCCATTTAATTCACTGAATAAAAAGAGGAATGTTACATTTGACAATCTGCAAATGATATATATACATGTTGTACTGCCAGGCTCAGTGTGCAAAACAGCCAGTGTTGAGTACATAAAAGAAATAGACTCAATAGACATGACACGATCCCCCCTGACAGGCATGATGGCTGGATGACAGGATGAGACAAGCCAGCTACACAAGACTAGCCTTTTTGGAGTCATTCAAGCATGTTTGTCCCCGTTTTCTCTCAACCTAGATACCCCCTCTGTTGGTTCCGCCTCTTGGGAAAATACTAGAACTATTGACTGCTTCTCCTTCTTCGTCTTCCTCTTCCTTTTTACTTCTATCCCTCCCCTCTTCTAATCACTTCCCTTCAAAACAAAGGCACGTAGTGTCTGAGGCTGCAGAAATAAACCCCCATTTGGATTTGTGACATCACAGCAGATACGCCGTGATCGAGGGGTGGGGACAGGGGTGGTCACCGAGAGACGGGGATGAATAGATGGTTGATTAGGGGACGGTCAGTAAAGATGGGAGATGGATTGAAAGCAGGATAAAGATTGACTGGAGACGAGGGGCGGTGTGACGCAGGCAGACGAGGCTTCAGTCCTTCTGTCAGTGAGAGCGGGGTAGTTATACACGCACGGTCATTCAAGCCGAGACACTCCAAAAGGTGAACATGCCACTGCTTCATGTCCTGAAACCTCCCTAATGGCTTTTCAGCTGTGTGTGTCTGTGTGTGTGTGTGTGTGTGTGTGGTGGGGGGGGGGTATCTTTGCTGAGAGGAAGTTGGAGGTTGACCAGAATCTACAGAACCATTGGCTCCACTAATTAGAGCCTAAACGAGGAGCTTGGGAAAGGGTGCTTAATGAGGCTTGTCCAGTTAGACAGGAACTTGGGCTGACAACCATGTAACTCTTACACAGCTTTACTACAACAAGCCACAATGGCCACATTCAACATCAGCCCTGAAACTGGATGCCAAGTCCAATGTCCTCACTGGATTGAAAAGATCGACACATAGTGTAAAAAAAGAAAGTCAGGAACCGGAGATGGAGAACGGATGGGAACGTTTTGGTCCCGTTATTAAAATGCAGTATCTGAACAAGTTGTTACACAAGTAAATAATGAATATAAATGTATAATATTTAAATACTGGTGTCTTTAAAAGGTCCTTATCTTGACCATCCTGCTATCAAATGGACCCAGACTCACTCGCCATGACCCGGGGCATTTTCTCTATCTTTGAAACGCTCCATCTCCTATTGACATATTTAATTGTTTCCATTTTCTCTACTTTGTCCAGTTTATTGACTCGTTTTTTATCTTGTGCAGTTGCCTTGAACAAACCCTTTTATTGACAATGCACAGCTGCTTTGTAAAGCAGCGCCTACTCTCTCTGCACTCCCATCCTAATAGTCTAAGATGTTTACCCTAAGACAAAAAAAAAAAAAAAAAAAAAAAAAAAAAGCCTGTTTATGAATGGCTTTTCAGTTAAAATAAAATATATAGTCCATTTCTCATTATCCGGTGTAGCACTGAAAACCTCCGAGAGCTGAAGATGACTTTGCTACATTGGAAACATAAACCTACTGCTGTGCATGGACGAGAAAAAAAAAACAAAAAACAAAAAAAAAAAAAACGTTGTCATCTGATAATTAAAGTTGATTGCTGGTACAGATTGCTGGTATTTTCGACTTTTTTTTATCAAGCTAGCATGCTAGCTAGCAAGACGAAAAATCGAAATCCCACTTGCTGTTGGTTCTGATGTTGTTTGAGAATTCTCAAACTGGACTGAATTTCAATTCTTGAGTTTTTTGTTGCAGTGGATGATTAGTTGATAAATGCATTTTCGATTAATTGATAACCACAGCTGCAAATTATGTTTTTTTTTTTTTTTTCATTTAAATATACCAGGTAACAACACAATAAGATGCATTTTTCTCATTTTCTGTTCTTGCCATTTCATCTGTTTCCCAATGGGACTGTGGCTTGAAAAAAAAAAAAAAAAAAAATTCTTGAGGAGGTTCATTACCAGAAGGTGCATATTTTGTTTATGATTGATATGTCATCTGCACAGGATGTGCAATAAATGAATGTCAATAAGTAAATCCCTCAGCCAATATTCAGCTGCGTAATGTTCAGTGTCAGTCTCAACATCGGTTCCCAGACAAAAGGCACTGGTTGTTGCATCTCCTCCCCTGACTGCAGAGCTTAGCAACAAGAATGATTAGGTGATCACACATTTTCTACCTCTCTCCTGACTTTCAAGAAGAAGCTCTCATTGCCATTCATGTCTGAACAGAGTGATAAATCCAGGTGGAATATTAACAGTGTCATATAGTGTCCAGTCACAGTTTAGTTGCACTGACATATTTTTTTTGTCCCTCAGTTCCAAGATCTCATATGTCTCCAACATGGGTTTGAATTTTTTTTTCAATCGTAGTCTCTGATTTGTTACTTTATGGTCTGTCTTTCCTAGCCGTCCATTCTGCCCATTTATTGGGACAACTTCAGCGCCTTTAATTTGGCCAGCTCCAGCTCAGTCTGCTGTCTCGCAGCCCGTGACAATGTCTCGAACAATGCATTACAGCAGGTAAACCTTCTCTTTCACTGCTGCTGCTATCATTCTGTCACAAAACCACCCACTCCACTTCAGGTTGTACTACTGAGTCCTGGATAGAATGAGAAACTTGACAATATGACTAAAAAAAAACGACAAACTGCTGAATGCCACCACCATTTGTGTGAACTGTTTTTTGATTATTTTTCTCAAAAAAAAAAAAAAAAAAAAGATTAAACAGAGTTAAAACATAATTCAGGGAGTCCCATGATGAGGTGTGCCACAGGGCACTCCCCATGGGCCTGTGTCATTTTGGGATGAATATAGCTGTGATGGGATGAATATAGCTGTTCATGTTTTTAAACATGATTTCATTTTACAACAAACAATAAATACATTTTAAATACATACATAAATATATTTTAAGACTAATATATTTAAGGTAGAATGATCTGTGGATTGCAGAGAAGGCCAAATCTCGATTAGGAATATTGTTGGAGTGTACTTGGACCCAAGTAAAATATGTATACAAATACATATAATATAATACAATACAAATTGTACTTGACAGTCTTATGCAGCGCTAAAGTCCATTTAGGTGCAAAGCTGCGTTCAGTGGCTGACATTTAATTATGGAGCTGTGCTGCCATTGTCTATTAGAAATGTGTGCGCTTTTAGTATCTGGGCAACAGTGTGGTTTTAAGGTCGAGGCACTTTGTTCCTCATTTGAACCAAGGATTGTTAGCATTTGTGCGCTGATTACTCTAACTGTTTCGTGGATAAAGTGTTATTATTAATTCGTCAGAAGAGCACGGATGAAGTACACTCCTCGTCTGCGCTTGACGAAGGAATCACACCAGTGGAACCCTTGTGTAGTAGTGGTTATATTTTCATGTTAGAATTTGATGTGATCATGTGGTTGGGAATCGAGCTCCTCAATTAGCAGGATTCTCTCCTATGATCGCTATTTTTATCTTCATGTTAGCAAAAGTGTGAGAAGAAGCAGATGAGGCACCTTCACACATCCCTCTGTTTCTGGGGAAGCTTCTTAACACAAAGAGTCAGCAGCCAACACGTTACAACACATAGATGTAGACCTTTTTTTTTACGTCCAAGATGCCAAAACGCACAAAAGGGTTGCGAAGATGTTGTAAACAAATTGACACGAAGACTAGAGATAATTCCCAGAATTTTATCCCAAAAATTTTAATAAAATCAATTACAGCTTTGGTTTATTTGCATGTTGAAATAGGTTTTCAACACTGAGATCCAGTGAGGCTATGGTTCTGGTTAGATGTTATGACATACCTTGTCTAAGTGAAATCTCAGGTAACAAGGTGGTTCCCTTCAACACTCATTAATAGTTCCAATACTATTGAACTGATTGTAAGAAATAAAGACCAGGGTGAGTCCAATTGGTTCCTCAAAAGGTCACTCTGGCTCCAGGTACAGAGCAAACTGACCGATCAGCTGTCTGAAGACTCAGGTCAGTTGGCTAAAAAGGCCAAGAGTCAGTTTGGGTTCTGGTTGGTTGGGACGAACACCTGCAGCCACCGCAGCCAATTTGACGTCCCTCCTTCAAACCTTTGAGGAGCTCTTTTATTGTGAAAGTTTCACAATACTTTGTAGCTGTGACCAGTAATACTGCTGAGAAGGCAGAGTAAGTAGAAGTGGATATTAAATCTCCTGTCATTAAAACAACACTTTTTTATCATAAATTGGATTTTGTTGGTTGGTGCTGTTCTCTGAGGTCTGTCTGTCCCCTTCCCTGCTGTTGTCTGACGAGGGTTAATCAGTGTGATCACAGTCACATGTGTCCTGGTCATTAGTCTCACTCATGTCACCTGGTGCCCATAGTATATACACACCCCTCTCCTTCACTCAGTCCCAGTGGGATCATTGTATGGCGTGTTCCTGTATTAAGCGGCGTGTTAAGAGGGGTTTGGTTATATCAGTGCTTCTCAAAGTGTGGGGTGGGCCCCCCTGGGGGGGGCGTGTGACCCTGGAGAACATGCTTTTTTTTTTTTCTGCCGTACTACAGTAAAGTGTAATTGCACATCCTTGTAAGTTGAACTATATCTCTTTCTTTTTGTTTTCTTTATGTAATGATACGATGTTATGCAGAGGTGTACCTAGAACTATTTTATAGACAAATGCTATTATTTATAGTTGTGGTAGAGGGTAGGGGGCGCAAATAGTTTTCTTCTTGCTGGGGTGGGGGTAACAGAAAAAGATTGAGAAGCACTGGGTTGTAGTAAGGAGTACATGTATCGAATGGAGTTATGTACTGAAGTCTACGTTTAGTTAATGGCAAGTTTTGTTGTCTTGTGTTAATTAAATCTTGAACCAAAGAAAATCCTCCCAGTGTCTTCCTTGACACCAAACTGTAACATGTTTGTTTTGATTTTGTCGTGTTTAACATGCAGGAAGTACTGGGTTTGAGCCCCGGAAGTAACACACATATTTAACTCCTTTTGTGGCAGCCTCTGTGCATTTCAACTAGCACACAATGCATTACACAACAGACACCTTTACCCAAAGTGTCTTACGAATGATCAAGCTTGTAATTTTTTAATACATTTTTTACATTGTAATTTTTTGTAATGTTATGTTTCTTATCTATTATGTTTCTTATCTATGTATCTTTATCTTTTTCTGTCTTGCTGCTGCAACAATGCAAATTTCCCCATGTGGGACAAATAAAGGACTTTCTATTCTATTCTATTCTATTCTATTGCTTGTAGTTGCCTGAATCGAACCCATGACTCTGTTTTCTGCCTCTAAAGCACGTCATGCTATCAGTTTCACTGTTGTGGGATATGACAAAGGAGATACTTCAAATTCATTTTTTTCATGTTTTTGTGTTAATGGTAAATTATGACTATATTGCTTTTGAGCCTCAAGTGATATTTATTC
>JAFBJS010008460.1:35084-45324 GCA_016785265.1 Paraplagusia blochii
GGGCGCCAACGGGTTCACAAGTGAATGGTGTGGTGTTTTTTTTTTTTTTTTTTTGCCGGTTATGGTTAACACAACCATGAATAAATGGTTTAAATGACTTTATATAACTTAAGTTCCTGTTATTGCCTCTAAGACCTCTTCAGCTGAGATGACTGTGTCCTTTATTCCAATCACTGATACATTTGAATGTTTTCTATTTCCTTCCTTCCTTTTTTTTCTTTTTTTTAATTTCCTGACCATATTGAGCCCCTGAACTTAATGAACCCTAGAAACACAAGCTGGTCGTTCGGGGTGTTCCTCTCCGCGGGCGAGGAGTTACATTGTCAGAACCTAAAAATACCCAATGTCGTTCAACTTCTCCTCTTTCGCAACCTCACCACTCCGTTCACACTGGCACACTGTTAGTCGACAAAATGCCACAGCAGTTAGTCACATGCACGTTGGCATCTTTGGTTGCGTCGCTCTCCCCACGCACATACTGTACTGTTCGCAGACACCTCGCTGGAGGAAAATCACAGATGGTTGTTTTAGCTTCCTCTGTTGCCTTTGCTGTGGTGTTGTGACCCTCCTTTAAGTGAAAGTGAGTTCTTATCAACACGTTTGCTGCAGTTTTTTTTTATGTCATATTCATTTTAATTCCTGACACCTTTTATTGAATAAATATAGCTCAAATTAATTTGTTGTAGGAGTGTTTGGCTTCCTATCCAGGCTGTGACAGTCGTGAGTTAAGGGCACGCTCTCCACTTATGTAGCTTTCAGCGGCCAGGGTTTGATATCTTTTTTTGTCCAAATACAAACAACTGGGCTCCGTCCTTTGGCTATTACTCAATACAACAGAAGCAAGTATATCATGAGAGTGCGGTATGAAATTGTCTTTTCTTGATCCATTGTGATGAGACCAGGGAAAAATCTTTGATCTGGAGTGGCTAGATAATCATCCGTGGCTGAGCTCTGATTTCCATCTCCATTCAGCTCTCCCCTGGAAACTCCATAAGCAGCCGACAACACTGGAACTAATCAGGGTTATTACCACTCTCCCCACTAAACGCAACACTTCTCCAGATGTGGGCTTCTGCCTCTGATGCTGCTGCTCTTGTGCGTGATCGTGTAGCACAGTGTGTCTGTCTCTGTTTGCCGATGCTATGAGCTGATACCAGAACTTTATTAAAAAGGGAGGGAGACAGAGTTATGAAATTTCTGATCAGATAACTTGCAGCGTAATTCAACTTGTAATGAAGTCTGTTGCTGTCCTTCTGTCTGATGAACACAGACGACAGGTGGAAAAAAAAAAAAAAAAGCCCTTCTTTTTAATTCTTTTCCCTTAGGGGTCTGGTCTGACAGAGTACATCAATGGTTCCTCAAGCCAGAGCTCCAATTTATTAGTTAAGTCTATGAACTTTCTAAAGTCTGCTGGGAAATGCCTGGTTCCTGGTGAGAAACCCTGTCACATTGAGCTTAAAAACTGTCTTGGGGCAGAATGAGATTAAATAAAAGCAGTTCTATTTTAAGATGGGACTTGGCCTCTGTTTCACATGCCTGAAACACTAATAGATTGTAGAATGCATCAGCACTTTATATGAAACTATGTTGATGTTCTGCCTATATTTTCACCCGTGCTATAATGCCTTTTGTGTGCGGTTGTTTATTTCTGCAGTCTGCACTCTCTCCTCCTTCCCTTCCAATATCTCCAAAGTGCTGCTGATATCTTCCTCAGGAGCTGGTGTTGTGCCATATTAAGCCTCCCTGTGTGGAAAAACACCCCCATTGTGCAAGTGTGCATTTATCTTGTGAGCGCAACAGGGAGGCTTCTGGCAGGGGTTCTCACTCTGGCACAACACATGCTGTTGGAAATAGGTGGTTCTATCTCCTTACTGCTGCCTTTAGGTTTTCATCTTCATGACTGTGACAGATCATAATCAACAACATTGATGTTTATGATGTCAGGTCCATGCGTTTGAGGTACAACAGAGAAAGAAATGTCAGATTTTTGATGCAATCTGTTTCAAAGAAGCGTCTAGTTTTATCTCCGGTCTGAAAAGTTTGCTGCTGTGTGCGTATGAAGTGAGGTTCAAGCCAAAAATAACTCACTTCAAATACCAGAGAACAACCTCTGTGGTGCATGTGGGCACTGGACCACAATAGTAGATACATGGAAGGAATATGATGGATAGACCTTGTACCAGACCAGATCCAAGTTGACATTGTGTCCAACACACTGCTCCCCGGGCACTGGTTAAATGCAGAGGCATAATTTCCCGAAGGATACTCCCTATGGATTAATATTTATAACTGGGAGATGTAGCAGGAAAGGGAGGAAATGTGGTTTTGTACGACGAAGTCAGGAGTGGCAGAGAAGTATGTTAGGCTGGTGCAGGATATGTATGAGAGCAGCGCAACGGTGATGAGGCGTGATGTTGGAAGGACAGAAGACTTTAAGGTGGAGGTGGAACTTTATTAAGCATCTGCCCTGAGCCCCTTTTTGTTTGTTCTGGTGATGGACAGATTGACAGATGAGGTCAGACAGGAGTCTCCATGGACCATGATGTTTGCAGATGATATTGTGATCTGCTAGAAGAGAACTTACAGAGGTAGAGATTTGCACTGGGGATAAGAGAACAGTTGTGAGACCAGCCATGATGTATGGATTAGAGACACTATTAATAGATAGAAGACAGGATTCAGAGCTGGTGATGGAGGAGTTAAAGATGCTGAGATTCTCTTTTGGGGTTGACAAGGATGGACACGTTCAGGAACGAGGTAATCAGGGGACAACACAGACAGGACGGTTTGGAGAAAACGCTAGAGAGGCCAGATTGAGATGGTTTGGACATGTTCAGAGGAGGGACAGTGGTTATATAGAGAGAACAATGATCCTAGAGATGGGGCTACCAGGTAGGAGACAAAGAGGAAGGCCAAAGAGGAGATTTATGGATGCGGTGAGGAAGGACATGGAGGTGATTGGAGTTTGAGTTGAGGATGTGGAGGACAGGGTGAGATTGGAATTGTTGACTCACTGTGGGAACCCCTGAAAAATGGGATAAGCCGAAAGAAGAAGAAGACTTGGCTTGTCCAATTTAGGTCAAGGCATGGCCACTTACTTCACTTATTTCCTATAAGGGCAGTGGTTGCCTGGTAGTTAAGAAACTGGCGGCCAACTGGTGCAGGAACTGTTGCAGAATCTTAATTGGAGTTTTTAGTGGTTTGATTCTAACAATGCATAAACTCTTCAGCTATTTCCTTTGTCAGAGAACACATTTTTTTGTTTGTTTTGCCTCTAACGTAGGCATCCAGTTGCCTGTTATCCATTGCCAGCTCTGGCATTTCCTGTTGGCTGTTTGGATGAGATTTGGAACCATATGTTGCTCCAAACAATCAGAAGCTGATGAGATGTTTTCTATCTGTCTGTCTGTCTGTCTATAAAAGTAAAACTATCCTTTTCTGTAAAAGTTGGAGACTGTCAACTTTCCCCACCTTCTTGGATACAGGAAGGTACTATGTCTTCCCAGATCCAAGTTGACATTGTGTCCAACACACTGCTCCCCGGGCACTGGTTAAATGCAGAGGCATAATTCCCGAAGGATACTCCCTATGGATTAATATTTATAACTGGGAGATGTAGCAGGAAAAGGAGGAAATGTGGTTTTGTAGGACGAAGTCAGGAGTGGCAGAGGAGTATGTTAGGCTGGTGCAGGATATGTATGAGAGCAGCACAACGGTGATGAGGTGTGATGTTGGAAGGACAGAAGACTTTAAGGTGGAGGTGGGACTTCATTAAGCATCTGCCCTGAGCCCCTTTTTGTTTGCTCTGGTGATGGACAGATTGACAGATGAGGTCAGACAGGAGTCTCCATGGACCATGATGTTTGCAGATGATATTGTGATCTGCTAGAAGAGAACTTACAGAGGTGGAGATTTGCACTGGGGATAAGAGAACAGTTGTGAGACCAGCCATGATGTATGGATTAGAGACACTATTAATAGACAGAAGACAGGATTCAGAGCTGGTGATGGAGGAGTTAAAGATGCTGAGATTCTCTTTTGGGGTTGACAAGGATGGACACGTTCAGGAACGAGGTAATCAGGGGACGGTTTGAAGAAAACGCTAGAGCAGACAGATTGAGATAGTTTGGACATGTTCAGAGGAGGGACAGTGGTTATATTGGGAGAAGAATGATCCTAGAGATGGGGCTACCAGGTAGGAGACCAAGAGGAAGACCAAAGAGGAGATTTATGGATGCGGTGAGGAAGGACATGGAGGTGACTGGAGTTTGAGTTGAGGATGTGGAGGACAGGGTGAGATTGGAATTGTTGACTCGCTGTGGGAACCCCTGAAAAACGGGATAAGCCGAAAGAAGAAGAAGAAGAAGACTTGGCTTGTCCAATTTAGGTCAAGGCATGGCCACTTACTTCACTTATTTCCTATAAGGGCAGTGGTTGCCTGGTAGTTAAGAAACTGGCGGCCAACTGGTGCAGGAACTGTTGCAGAATCTTAATTGGAGTTTTTAGTGGTTTGATTCTAACAATGCATAAACTCTTCAGCTATTTCCTTTGTCAGAGAACACATTTTTTTGTTTGTTTTGCCTCTAACGTAGGCATCCAGTTGCCTGTTATCCATTGCCAGCTCTGGCATTTCCTGTTGGCTGTTTGGATGAGATTTGGAACCATATGTTGCTCCAAACAATCAGAAGCTGATGAGATGTTTTCTATCTGTCTGTCTGTCTGTCTATAAAAGTAAAACTATCCTTTTCTGTAAAAGTTGGAGACTGTCAACTTTCCCCACCTTCTTGGATACAGGAAGGTACTATGTCTTCCTTGATCCCTTACAGTCCTGTGTGGTCCTGTTACACTAACCGTAACACTGACTGTAACATCACTATTGTCGGCCTTGCAGTACAGTGGCTCGTGCTATGATAAATCATTTATCCGCGACTCCTCCCTGCTCCACTCTATTACATTCTCGTGTCTTCTTTTCTCCACTCAGGCCACCAAGGTGCAGCGGGCTCCCGCACTCAGCATATCTCTATCTGCTTGTTCATTTGCTGTTCTGCTCCTTAATGTAGCGCCAAGACTAGGCAAAGAAAATCAGAATAAGAATTAGAAAAAGAGGAAAACCTGGAACTGTGAGGATTTTTCTCCTCCTATAAATAAAAACTCCTGGTCAGCAGTGGTTTTAAATTCACCCTTTTTACCAGTGAGTGTTTAAATGCTTGGAATGGAGGAGCAGGAGCATTAGGCTGGATCTCTAACAGAATCACTGAGTGTCTCAGTATTGATTTTTTTTTTTTTTTTTTTTTTTTTTTCCCCCCCCGAAAAAAAAAAGAAAAGCCCCGGGGGGGCGGCCCCCCCCAAAAAAAAAAAAAAAAAAAAAAAAAAGAGAAGAAGAAAAAAAAAATAAAAGAGTGTGGCCAGGGGTCAGTGTTTGTTTTAAGAGATATCTGTGAAACACCTCGAGGGAATTAGATCAGTTTAGTCACAAATGTTCCCCTGCACACAAGGATAAACTTGTTTGTTTTAAAGGCCAACTTCTCTTTAACCACAGGAGCTGCACTTGACCTGTTAATCTCAGGGATTAACAGGTCAGGGATTAAATTATGGCACAAACAAAAAACAACTATTATGTTCTGAGAAACTTAAAATGTTTTTTTTTTTTCCCTGTTATTTTATGAGGAGTATTTATTTATTTTTAATATCTGTACGTATTTGGATATCGTTAGTCCGTACCAACCCCTGCTGGACGGTAATGGTATTGCTCTCAAGATTGGCTTTTATAGGGAAAAAAAAAAAATCTGAGAATCTGTATCTTTATTGGGTTAGGATTAGGTATAAAATGAATATTATAAAAGTATAAAATGAATGTGTATTTTTTGTTCATTGTTTTTATTAATTTCTGTGCATTTTTAACAGGAATTATAAAAATGTTTGTTTATACAGACCAGTATTTACAAAACTTTTTTTCTCAGATCCCATATTTTAAAACAAAAATGTGTGTGAGCCAAGTCATCAGACATTATTCGTAACATAATTTAAATCATTGATCAATATTGAACATTAATGAAGATATTTTATTGTTGACTGAGGTTTATCAGAACCACCATTGTAACCTATGTTTAAACAACAAAAAAAAAATGTCATTTAATCAGAAAAAAGCCCATAAACTCCTAAGAAAAACTGACAAAGACCACAAAACAAATGTCAAGAAACTTTATTTGTTTTGTCTATTAAGAACAAAAAGTAAAAAGTTTACTATTTTTAATTCTAAATTTACTCTTAAGAAAATTACACATCAGATTTTTTGTGTTAAAATAATTCTCTACACTGTCCTTATTTTAGGCTGCCCCCCATATATTATAACTCTACATTTTTCTTTACTAATATTGTTTTTTTTTTAAATATTCCTTTTATATGTTATTCTTATCATTTCTAATTTTGAGCTACTGTAAAAAATGTGTTTCCCCCTCGGAGATGAACCATAAGAAATTCTTATCTACTCTATTCTATTTTCTAGGTGGTGCTAGTTTATTTTGGTTTCTGAAGGGCTAAAAACACACACACACACACACAAAAAAACCTTTATTCTTAATCTTTTTTTATTTTTTTTTTTCCATTTCACTTGTTTCTTTTTTCTGCATCCCACTTTCCTGATAACCTTCCCTTTTGCCCGACTCCTTGTTTCAATCCAATTTCATCTCCTGTGCCCAGATCTCCCCAATTTCCTCACCTCTTATCTCACTGTCTCTGCTCTCATCTCTATAGTGGCTCCTGTTGTTTCCTTCACTCTCTCCTTTTCAGCTTCGCTATTTTAACTTCTCCCTCTCGTCGTCCCCTATCCTTTCATCATCTCTGAGCTCCCCTCTGTACTTTACTCACTTCTGCCCCAGTGATGGATGGTGTGGGTCAGTGTGCAGCCACTGACAGTGATAGCCTCTGGTCAATGCTCGGAGTCTCGGCTGTTAGTGTTATCTCTCTTTTCCACCCTCACTTTATTGGCAGGTTTCTCAGTTCATTGACTTTTGTCTGTGGGAGAAATGGAAGAGGAGGTTATTCTCTGTTTTTCTTCTTTTCTTAGTAACCGGCTCAGTGCCATTCTGAAGCAACATGTGGTGGGATATGAATATTAAAGCCTGGTGACCGAACTGGGCAGAAATGAACTGTTATAGACACACATTTCACAAATCAAAGGGCACAGTTTGTTTGCTGAACTGAAAAAAAAACATCTATTTCCTTCAAAATGGATCATATTATACTAAATATGTACATTTATTTTCACTCATCAATCCAAAGCACTTTGGCTTGGGACAAGGCTGTTTTTATGTGCTGCATTAATATTAAAATTTCTTTGTTAAATGACTTTTATTAGGAAAAAAAGATTTAATTAAAACAATATAATAATGCAGAGAAATACCAAACCATAGACTTAAGGCCAGATTTACAACTGCCATTACATTGCCATATTTACTTCTCAGTTTAACAATCAGTCAGTGATAAAGGAAACCATCTACCAATCCCACAACTAAAAAAGAAACTGTGCAATTCCATATAAACCACAATGTTATGCTACTTAACCATAAATGTATTGTTTATTTCTTTTCAAATGTATCCAATCACACTGTTGGTGTCATCACGTCATAAATTATATGGATAAAATTAGAAATTCCAGAGAAACAGATCATCAACAATTATAATAAAAACAATGCTTTATATTTCTAAGTACTTCCAATTCTATTAAATGTTCCCAGGTTGTATTTAGATGGTGCTATTAATATAAAACTGCAATAAATACATAAATACGTAGTTCAAGAATCACTCATTTGTCTTGTCATTTCTGGAATAGAAGTTACACTAAACCCATAAAACCTGCGACAACTCCCACAATTCAGTGTTTTATGATCCGGCCACGTCCTAATATTGTCAATGAAGCCACAACAATCCATCTTCATGCTGTATTTTTATGCTCACATTGGTGTGAACTTCAAGATGTGACTCATTCACTGGGCTGCCAGTAATGGAGCATAAAAAAAAAAGGTCACGCTGACCCACTGTCTCAGCATCTCGCCTCTGCGATGCGGTGAGGCCAGATGTTTACAGTCAGCAGGGTGTGTCAGGTGACAATGAAAAATCACAGTGTATTTTCAGTGAGTTTAAAATATTATCTCAATAGAGCAGCCCTCAAGCAGCACATGAGTCAAAAACAAAAAAAGCTCAGTAATATATATATATATATACATATATATATATATATGTATAATATTAGACCACTCTTTCTTTAATTTCTTGTCCATTTAAAAGTCTGCTTCCACTTAATCTACATTAATCTGGACAAATATAATAACAACAGAAAAGGCTCATAATTAAAATTAATTTCAGAGCTGATTTCTGTCCATTTTGCATGGTGACAAAAATCACTTCCGTTCCTACATCACTATCAATAACATTGTACTGACAAATACAGCGTTTTTTAGTCATTGAATGGTTTTGTGTTCATTGTTTCCCCCAGGTGATAAACCTTTAGTGGAACAAGGCATTAAGATGAACAAGGAATTGAAGAAAACAGCAGAGTGTATATATATATATATATATAGACAGACAGACAGACAGATATATTGTAAGTATCAATGTCTCGATAATTGGTGTGGAACCCCAGGGTTCACCTTCTGGGTGCGATCGAATCCAATTTTGGGCTGTTGGCTCCTTCACGTGGGCTCACCACCTGCAGAAAGGTTCACTGAGGGCTTGTATGGTGCGATGTGATTTGTGTGGCAGTACTGGAGATTGTTGCCCTTGGCAACCGGTGACAAAAAAGTTGATCAAGGTGGATGGGTGGAATGGTTCACCTTCTGGGTACGATCGAATCCAATTTTGGGCTGTTGGCTCCTTCACGTGGGCTCACCACCTGCAGAAAGGTTCACTGAGGGCTTGTATGGTGCGATGTGATTTGTGTGGCAGTACTGGAGATTGTTGCCCTTGGCAACCGGTGACAAAAAAGTTGATCAAGGTGGATGGGTGGAATTGAAATCAACAGAAAGAAAGAAACAAATGTGTGGATTTCCTTAATTTCTGAGAGAACATCAGCATTTAGTTCAACTAAACAGAACCAGGTTTCCAATCGGGTTTCTATTTCAACATGGCGTTATGCTGCCAGAACTGTTAATCCCAGGAATTGTTCTGTTTCTTTATAAGCCATACAGTATTTCTGTGTTATGTCATGTCAAAGACCATCAACACCTACAATTGGCTCCCTCAGAAACCCCGAGAAAAGAACTAAAAGACGAATGGGTGAACAAACGGTGAGTCAAATGTCCAGTGGAAATTATGCTGTGCTCAAGTTTGTTGGCAGAATTATAGATGAACTTCCATGTAGAAAATGCTAATATCCCACTGTAGGGGTCTCTCTTTTTTTGACTGTTCTCTATAGCAGTGAAAGCTTGTGCTGACACAGACCTTGTCAGAAAGCTGTTAACCTCAGCTGAAGTCAGGTTCTCTCCGTAGGAAACTGAGAGAAAATAATAAAAAAAAAACAAACAAGTTTTGATACTGTGACTTTCTCTCGGGCAGAAAATCAAGTTTCCAGCCAGGAGGCTGTTTGATACGGAGGCATTGTTTTCTTGGCTCTGGCTAAGAGTCAAAGCAGAGACGCGCACATAACAAATCAAGTGTCTCTTTTTAGCACCTCCCACTCCCTCCCTTCCCTGGTGTGTAATGAAGACGCTAAACATGATGAATGAAGGGAATTTTTGTTGTTGACCTTTCAGTTCACTCTCTGAAATCAGGGAAGTAAAAGTCACCTCAATCATGTGCAAAGTACATAATTCACTGATGTTTAGTGAATCATATTTTTCGCTATTGGTGTTAACCTGGTGGCTCTGTTTCGCGTTTCAGAATAATTACCATGTAATAAATTTAAAGCCGTAGTTTTTTAATTCAACCATTTGATCCTCACCTTGTGTCACCTTGAGACATTTTCTTGTAATATTCGTACTTATCTTATTTGTACTAATATGCACAGTACATGCTGTAGTACATCATCATCTAGCACTTTGGAAATACCAGCCTATACTTCTTCTTTATTCACCTTTCGGCTTTTTTAAGGGTTACCACAGCAAGTCTACGATTTCTATCTCCCCCTGTCCCCACGCCATGTCCTCCCTCACTGCATCCATCAATCTCCTCTTTGTCTCCTACCTGGTAGCTCCATCTCTAGGATCATTCTTCTACCAATGTATCCACTGTCCCTTCTCTGAAC
>JAFBJS010008466.1:0-22729 GCA_016785265.1 Paraplagusia blochii
ATATAATAAATATATATATTTATATATATATATAAATTTTCAAGAGAAATGTGCCTGCACTTTAGACCGAATTTCAGCTTTTGACACGTCCGAGTCAAGCTGGGTCGAGCCGATAGAACATTCAGGCAGCTGTACTCGGCTGAGTCAAGCCACACCATGTGCCTTCTTTCTCGTTCAGAATTAAAATCAATTCAATTCAAGATACTAGATGAAATGAAAAAAAAATGCTGCTTATCTTTATTAAGGAAAACGAGTTGGCTGGAGACCGGACCGTTGATCAGTGAAAGGGCTCTCGCTATTTATGATGATTTAAAATGGGCTTTAATTTTAAAGCCAGTCGTGGCTGGTTTATAAAGTTTTAAGCAGAGAACTGGTATCCGTCGTGTGACTAGACATGAAGAGGCGGTGAGTTCGGACCAAAAGGCTGCTGATAAATATGTGATCGAGTTCGCCTGGTGCGATGACACTGGTCTTTTTTGGAAAAAATGCCGGCCAATACGTACATTACGAAGGAGGACAAAAAGAAATGGAATATACATCTACATGTTTAGGACTAAATTGCTGGACTTTTCATATAGGCTAGAACAGATTATGTTCAAGATTATGTTCGATTATGTCCTGTTGGAAGACCCATGACCTGCGACTTAGACCAAGCTTTCTGACACTAGGCAGCACATTTCTCTCCAGAATGCCTTGACAGTCTTCAGATTTCATTTTACCTTGCACACATTCAAGATACCCTGTGCCAGATGCAGCAAAGCAGCCCCAAAACATTGCTGAGCCTCCCTCCATGTTTCACCGTAGGGACAATGTTCTTTTCTTCGTATGCTTGGTTTTTGAGTCTATGAACATAGAGTTGATGTGCCTTACCAAAAAGCTCCAGTTTGGTCTCATCTGTCCAAAGGACATTCTCCCAGAAGCTTTGTGGCTTGTTAACGTGCATTTTTGCAAATTCCAGTCTCACTTTTTATGATTTTTTTTCAGCAGTGGTGTCCTCCTTGGTCGTCTCCCATGAAGTCCACTTTGGCTCAAACAATGACAAATGGTGCGATCTGGCACTGATGTACCTTGGCCTTGGAGTTCACCTTTAATTTCTTTGGAGGTTGTTCTGGGCTCTTTGGATACAATTCGAACGACCTGTCTCATCAATTTGTCATCAATTTTCCTCTTGCAGCCACGTCCAGGGAGGTTGGCTACTGTCCCATGGGTCTTGAACTTCTGAATAATATGAGGCACTGTTGTCACAGGAACTTCAAGCTGTTGAGCAAGAGCTGTCTCTTATACACATCTGTCTCAAGAATGCTCCAGCCTCTTTTCAGAGGCTAATGAACAGAGTGGTTGCGGGGTTAGTTGGTTGTGCGGTCTATTTGGATGATTTGGTAGTTTTTAGTGACTCATGGACAGATCATTTGAGTCGAATTAGGGCCCTGTTTGTGAGATTGGCAGAGGCCAGGTTGACTGTAAACTTAGCAAAGTGTGAATTTGCTAGGGCCACAGTTACTTATTTGGGTCGAGTTGTGGGACAGGGCACGGTTGCTCCGGTGGATGCCAAAGTTGCAGCTGTGGCTGGATTTCCTCCACCCGCTACTAAAAAAGAATTGCAGCGACAGCAGAGTGACTACTTGTCTACCTTTAAATAGGCAGACTGACTGATTATGAGTTTGGAAACACCTGTGATGTCAATTGAAGGACACCCCTGAGTGAGTTAATCATTTTTATTTATTGTTACTTTTGTAAGTTTCAAGTGATTTCAGTGAGAATTGTGGGTTTTCCCTTCTTTAACTGAGGGGTACCAACAATTTTGTCCACGTGTGTATGTCTAAACATCTATTTGTGGGCAGGGCTCTGGAGCAGGAAACCGATCCACGGACAAAAATCCGAACCATTGGACCGTTTTAGTGCATTTTAATTGATCAGATCGTGTAGGTCACAGAAGAATAACTGATCCAAAACGATTAACCTTCATATCCCTAATAAAAATATTGATTATATAAAATAACTCGACATAAACATTTCAACCCAGGCCACCAACATCAAGTTGACTGTAAAGTCCAACTATTTTGTTCCTCATTGATGTCACACAATCAATAACCAATTTTCACTCATATGTGCACAACTTACAATACATATTCACCTTATAACATACATTATGTTCACTTAATATTTTCTGATCTGTTACAAGAATAAAAGGGTTACAGAATATGCTGGTGTTTTAATGGCGTTAACACGTTTGCATAAATAAACATTATAATACAAAGGTGCCGCTTAGCAAAATAGCATGTTATACATGAAGGAGAATACATGTCATTGCCCACAACAGGTAGATCACTCATAATGTACTTTTCTTTTTAGATATTTTCAATGAAGCTGTCATTATTGTCATAAACCTTTTTTGAAAAATAGTATGTTAGTAGTTAGTACATACTGGTCCTTCTCAAAAAAATAGCATATTGCGATAAAGTTCATTATTTCCCATAATGTAATGATAAAAATTAAACTTTCGTATATTTTAGATTAATTGCACACCAACTGAAATACTTCAGGTCTTTTATTTTTTTAATACTGATGATTTTTGCATACAGCTCATGAAAACCCCAAATTCCTATCTCAAAAAATTTGAGATAAAAAAAGTAAATCTTCAAAAAAAATATTTGGCTGGTTTAAAAAGAGCAGAAAGCTGGTTTACTCAGAGCAGAGTAAAACCCACAACCTGAACCCCAATCAAATCAGCCTACGTCACAGTTTACGCAGAAACGCAATCTCCAATCAGACGTGTGAATAGATGTATATATGTGTCTATTGGCTTGCCGCTCTAGTGGGCGGAAGCGGCCATTGTTGCGCTTATGTCTAATGTCAATTTGTTGACGGGGCCATGGAGGAGGCAACCGATCCACGTGCAAAATTCCAAACCATCGGACCGTTTTACTGCATTATCGATCGTTCAGGGCTTTTTTTGGTCTGGTGCCTTCGGATCGTGTAGGTCAGAGATGAATAACCGATCCAAAACGTATATATATATATGTGTACAAACAAAAGCTTGTTTGTTGCTGGCTCAAATGTTGCTAGGGATTCTAATATTGTCTTACTAACTATTGTAGAACGTGTTTTAGTTTCTCTCAAAACCACAGACAAAAACATCAGTATAATGTTTAATGATCTTATCAGTTATTTCATCAAAGTTACAGATTTTAAGCGAAGAAGAGAAAATATTACGTTACCAAGCTTGGGAGTCAGAGCTGCTCCTAGTAGCCTGCTGATTACTCAGGTCTCAGTACCAGGCACGCTGACTACATAAGCTTTTAAACCCCTCTTTCCTACTTCATAGCCAGGTTGTTACACGCCCCTTACATGGACAACATAGACACAAAAAGTGAAATGGTAATGGTTAAGCTAATAAAACATTTCATTGGCCGATGGTCAATGTTCCCTCTAATTTTTAATTTATCTGGGCAGACAGGCAACCTCCCTGAGCAAACTAAGGACCACTGTCCTAAGCACCACATTAGATGTACACGCTGTGGCCACACACACCAGTATCAAACCTTGGATCATAGCAAGTTTAATGGCTTTAACCCTTGTGTGGTGTTCGGGTCTGTGGGACTGTCTGTGTCAATTTTTATTAAAAAAAAGATTAAATTATTTAATTTTTCAAACTGAGACTCACTGACTTTGGCTCATTTTCTGTGAAGAACATATATCACAATACATATTTAATGACCACACACCTTACACCCCGTACACATTTCTATAACGCAGGCGTGTCCAAACCGTTCCACAAAGGGCTGGCGTGGCTGCTGGTTTTTGTTCCAACCAACCAAGAGCACATAGCTTGACCAATCAGGTGTCTGATGACTGTGATCAGTTGATTAAACCTGTCAACTCAGGTGTGCTGCTGCTTGGTTGGAACAAAAACCTGCAGCCACAGTGGCCCTTTGTGGAACAGTTTGGACACCCCTGCTATAACTTGTGTGTACATGTGTGGCTGCGCGTCTGTATGGTATACAGTGGACCCGGACATCCTATATGTAGATGTCTTTCTTATTTTGGCTTTGTGAGTGGATGTGCCACTGCCTGTTTTGCCATAATAAGGGGTTGGTGTAGCGTTGATCCACGTTTATCTCTCTCCAGTCTATGCTCTACACCATGGGTGTCCAAACTGTTCCACAAAGGGCCGGTGTGGCTGCTGGTTTTTGTTCCAACCAACCAAGAGCACATATCTTGACCAATCAGGTGTCTGATGACTGTGATCAGTTGATTAAACCTGTCAACTCAGGTGGGCTGCTGCTTGGTTGGAACAAAAACCTGCAGCCACAGTGGCCCTTTGTGGAACAGTTTGGATACCCCTGCTCTACACTCAATTGCACTGTTAGCTACATGCTAAACTGGAAACAGCAGCACTTAAGCATACTTAATGACATTGATTGGCTGCGTAAGTAAATACGTGTAAACTGCATCATATCATTGGCTGGACAGTGTTAGCTATTGTTTTACTAAAGTACCGCTTGTCACATACCAGTCAGTGAGATACACTGCAAAATGGTAAAAAGTCTTATTTGTTTATTTTATTTACATTTCAGCTTGGATTTTATTTTATGCGATGCATATATTTGCTGTGCGCGGATAACTTGGGAGCAGTGCACGATTGCGCAGGCGCGCAGCTTATAGGGAACATTGCCGATGGTATTTCTGACTCCTAATATTGTCCATTATAGATTCACTGATCTAAAGCTTCTTGCTTCTTGATTCTTCCTTAGTGTGTCCTTATCTGTCCGATCTGGTTGGAACGAACAAAACTCCCCAATTTAAGACAGAGTTTCTCCCGTGACCTCTTTACTCTGACCTCACTAATGTAGGTGCCACTACATTAGTTTTCAAATCTTATAATGAAATAATAACTTGGATTGTTTAAAACAGTGTGAAAGCTAACTCAACAGGATATCTTGAAAGGAAAAACATTATAACAATATGAAATCATCAACATAGCTTTCACAAACGTATTAAGATAGAACCACAGAGCAGGTGAATTGTCATTTGGCACATATACACATTGGTATAACATTCTTTGTATCCATCATCTAGTATATATGTGTATATCATATTAGCAATCATTATTTTGATGCAAGTCACACAAGTAGTACACAAACCAAGAGAAGTATAATGGATACGGAATTAAATACTTTTACACTGGATTCTACCAAGATTAATAAGTGGGTCAGTGTACAATTCTCCTGACCTTTGCATCCCTGCTAGATAGTTACCAAGATTATATTAGATTTAACAAAGAATTGCCATTGAAGGTTTTTTGAAGGAAAGACTTTTAAAAGTGTGAGAGACAAAGGACCAAATAAGCCAAATTGCCATTCAGGATTTTTATAGGATTTATAGGATTATAGGAAACAAATAAAAAACAAATCAAGGTTGTTTATTTTGGAGGACACCTGATTCTTAAGACACTTGAGAATTTAAAAGCAGGTGCTTAAAGTACATGGAGTGAAGAAATATTAGGCAAGTTGCATCTTTTGATGATAAATTCTATTATTGAACAACCATGTTCTTAATGAAAAGCATGCCATCCATGGATTCGGTCAGTGTTTTGATCTGTTCACGATCAACATTGTGTGCAGCAGCAACCACAGGCTCTCAGACACTGGTCAGAGAGATGTTCTGTTTTCCCTACTTGTAAATCTCTTTGATGAGGGACCAGAGGTTCTCTATGGGGTTCAGATCAAGTGAACAAGGAGGCCATTTCATCACTTTTTTTTCTTTTAGGACCTTTCTTGCCAGCCACGCTGTGGAGTACTTGGAAGTGTGTGACAGAGCATTGTCCTGCATGAAAATCATGTTTTTCTTGAAGGATGCGGACTTCTTCCTGTACCACTGCTTGAAGAAGGTGTCTTCTGAAATATGAATACTGGTGTCAAGTGGCATCTTGGCAGCTGCACGCTTGACTTTTCTCAGTTCATGGGCAGTTATTTTGAGCCTTGGTTTGTCCACACGCTTTTTGCGACGCTGTTGACTAGTTTGAATGAACGCTTGATTGTTCAATGATCACGCTTCAGAAGCTTCAGAATCCCTCTGCAAGATATTTCACTATTTTTGACTTTTCTGACCCTGTCAAGTCCCTCTTCTGACCCATTTGGCAAAGGAAAGAAAGTTGCCTAAAAATATGCACACCTGATATAGGGTGTTGATGTCATTAGACCACACACCTTCTCATCACAGAGATGCACATCATCTGATATGCTCAATTGGTAGTGGGCTTTCGAGCCGAGGTCGACATAAAGCCTTTTGCTGGGGTGCACATTCTCCAGTGCGTGTTTAGGGCTTTTCACATCATATGGTAGTAGGTGCTTTTGATTTTGTTATTTCTTTTTCAGAGCTTCAGTAATAGCACAGTTTTCACAAACCATATAATAAAATATATATTTAAAAAGTAATCAACCTTTGCAACCCAAGTCAATAAATATTGTTTTTTTATTGATCATTATTAAACATTAATGGCTTTCGAGCTTATACAGATTGTAGTAAGACAACGTTCATAAAGAGGATGATGTGGTCAAAATACTAATTTGCAAATTATTAGGTAAGATGAGGATATTAAATGGTAGCAATCTGTAGGACTGGTGATAACATAGATCCCAAATGTCCACATCATGTTGTCCTTATTTCTTTATTCTTCATATTAAGTATGTACTTTGTTTTCCCCTTTGTTTGCTTTTGCACTCTTGCATTTTTTTTCCACCCACCTACAAAATTCCCTCCAGGCGACTAGTGAAATATCCAGATATCCATTGGAATATTTAAGGCCACGTGAGTGAAACCCTTCCTGTGAACACAGCTGTCATGTGTGTCTGCACTATTTCCCTGTTGCTACTATTGATCATTATTAATCCGACCCTTGATGCTGCAGCTGAATGATAATACCAACTTTCTTTTACTGTCTTGCCTTTTAACTGAATTACTATAACATTTTTAAGGAAAAAAAACAGTTTTTTCGATCACAGGTGGAGCAAGTGGGGGAAGGAGCTGGATAGATGTTAAAGGTTTAACCAGTCCAATTTGACCATATTTTGAGACAGAGGACAAGTGTGCACACTCATATTTTCACCTTTGGATGATAAAGAAAGTACAATTAACCTGTTCCTTATTCTGCATGTTTTGTATCTCCAAATGGTGGACTCTTAATTTGATGTCTGTACAGCTGTTGGTCTGATATAATTAAATTTAACCTTCATATGGTTTTTGGGGCAAGACAAGGTGACTAACATACCCCTGATTTTGCGTGGCCTACTTGTCTTTGCCATACAAAACGGTCCTCCATGAAGCCCAACTTTTTTGGGTAGTAGCATCATTTCAATTCAGTTTCGTCACTCTTCCTTGTCCTTCCTGGCGATTTGTTGGTTTTCAAGACACTAGTTTCTCAGCTCTGGGTGCCTGCAGTCTACGAGCAGTGATGTTGTTGCTAACATTTGACAGGTCAACATAAAGCCTTCAGCTGGGGTGTACATTCTCCAGTGAGTGTTTTTGAGTGCTTTTCACATCATATGGTGGTGGGTGCTACTGATTTTTCCAGAGCTTCAGTAATAGCACAGTTTTTGCAAACAATATAAAAACAGATATTTAAAAAGTCATCAACCTTCCCAACCCAAGGCAATAAATATTGTTGTTTTTATTGAACATTAATGTAAATTATTGTTGAAAGACTTAGATGTGAACAATTGATATTACACAAGCTTTAAATGATGAAACAATAATTGAATGAACAAAAATGACCTTGAACTCCTAGAAAACATGATATAAGATGACTCCCCAAAAAATCCTTTGTGACCTGAGGGTATCCAGTCTTTAGGAAATAATGATGACAATATAAAACATGAATGAAAGAAAGAAGGGGGGTTACCTTTAAAAAGCATTGTAACATGTTGTTTTATTAATGATGTGATAAGTACATTGTTTGTTTTTTCACCAACTGGCCAGTATATTAAATAACACCCATACATTGCTTTCTAAGTGCAATCACTATAACTCTAAAAGTGTATTTTGCAGGACATTGTTATTGCTTTTGCAAGAGCTTAAGCCTCTTGGTACTGATTAAAAGAGAAATTTGGATTGAGGAGGGGAGGAGGAGGCAAACTTCTCAATTTGAAGTATAATTTTATTTCTCTTTGATTTTTTTGAACGTGTTCTATTCATACAATTGCTGTCAAGTTTATCAAGTTAAGTGACTTTTTTGTAATTTAAGCCTTATTATTAGTTTAATAGTACAGTGGTTAGCATACATCAAAAGCAGAGAACAGGTACTATTTAAATAGTGTCTGCATGCCTGAGGCAAAATCTGGTAAATACACAATTCATCAGTCTCAGTCAATAGGATTCATCACTAAAGCAACATTTTCATTGTTGTTGTCTTTATTAAAGATATGCTAATCTAGACCTACAATACATTTTTTTTTACATTTTTTTTTTTCGGACAAGACTGAGTTTTTTTATGTTTAATCTTTCCTAATCCTTAAATTTCTTTTGTCATTTCTCAGGACCATGGGGACGATGTATGGGCAGTGAGTGTGGCCCTGGAGGCAGTCAGAGCAGAGCTGTATGGTGTGCACATTCTGAAGGCTGGACAACCCTGCACACCAACTGTAATCAGACAAAGCGCCCAGACAACCAGCAGAGCTGCTTCAGGGTGTGTGATTGGCACAAAAATCTTTATGACTGGCAGCTGGGCACGTGGAACGAGTGTGTCCCCATTTCATTGCGCAGCACTGGGGTGCAGCGTCCTGCTGTTTGCACCTGGGGAGAAGAGGGCATCCAGACGCGTGAAGTGGACTGTGTCCAAAAAGCAAATGGAGAACCTGCAGATTATGCAATCTGCGAGTATTTTGAGCCTACGCCCCGCCTAGAGCAGGCATGCGTTATACCTTGTCCGCGGGACTGCATAGTTTCAGAGTTCAGCCAATGGACTTCTTGCTCCAAAACGTGTGGAATGGGCTTACAGAACCGCATCCGTTTCATACTGTCACCACCATTATTTGGTGGGGCACTATGCCCAAACTTAACTGAGTTCCAAACATGCCAGCTGGGACTGTGCAAAGGAGAAGAAAATCTTTACAGCCTCAGGGTAGGACCCTGGGGGTCCTGTTCTGTGCCACTGCCAAGGCAAGCCAGACAAGCTGGCCGACCACCAGGAGTTAGTGAGAAATCATCTGGAGAAAGTGATAAGCGCTCCAAGGAGAGAGAAAAACAGTCAAGAGGAAATGATAAACCTTTTCAAGGGGGAGATGAAAACTCCAGGAAGACGGTTCCCCAGCCTGATCAGGGAGAAAAGAAGTCAAAAGAAGGGACTAAGCCTAGCAAAAATATTGAGAAACAGCGGAAAGACAAGGATAAGTTATCCATAGAGGTTATCAAACTGCCCCAAAACAGGGATAAGCCATCCAAAACAAAGGGTAAGCTCAGTAGAACAAACACTCATTCTGACAGTCCTTTGCAGCAAGCAGACAGGCCCAAAAGGCAGAAAAAAGCTAAAAACAAGGACAAAAGAGAGAAAGTCAAAGGAAGGTTAAGAGAGACGGGAAATGCAAAGGACTCAGAGACCAAAGAAGTCATCAAGAAGAAAAGGAACAGGAACCGTAAAAACCGCGTGGGAGGAAAGTTCTGGGACCTACAGGTTAGCTTTCAAACCCGGGAGGTGACTTGTGTCCACAAAAATGGAAACGTTGAAGCTGTGAGGTAAGAAAACTACATTTGAAACTCCTCAAAATACTCCCCCTGTCATTCATATTAATATTTAATTAAACAAAAACACTCAGGTATTCCATGGCCTTATCTTTGAATTGTTGATTGCACAATGCAACACATGATGATACATGAGTTTTTGCCACTGCCTTGGAATCAACAGGCTTCTGTTTATCTTTGCACACTTGTGATATCCGCAGCAAGTTCTTTTTCTTTATCACCATAACTTTGTTTCTTCTGAGGAGATTGCATTACTTGCAGACTGGCTAATGGTGGCATGTAATTGTTTCACAGCTAGTTTTAGTAGCACTGATTTAGGCATAACCAGATGACTGTCTTTGGCTGGAGTATTGTCTTAATTATTGTCTTTTAATTTTTATGTACTGTGTGAATATATAAAATCATTCTGTCAAGGGCAACATCAAGCTGAAATATATCCATCTAAGTACATTTAGCTAGCTGGTTAAATCACAGCAACAACCACAATAGAACACACCTTCAGAGTAATACCATCTTCATGGATATATGTGAGAAAAAAACAGAACCTTTTCTCTTTGTGGGAGAAAAGGTTCCTAATTATGTATGATGATAGATTAATTTTGGGAAATAGAAACATAACTGTAGAACACATATATTTCCCTTCAGTCCACTTTTAATAATTAAACATTTGAGGACATGTCCTTCAGGCTCCTCACCTTTGATATGTTTATTAATATATCTTTGTTGCTGCTAAGCTGTGTAATTTTGTGAGTATGAATACAATATCTTGGTAACTATGGCGAGCAGTTTCCCAGAAGAGAGTTGAGTCAGTTAGACATTATTACTCGTGTTGTTTGGTTTTTTTCTCAAACCAATACCAATAACTCATGAATATCTCTTCCAATATTTGATGGCCTTCAAGGTCAAAACACAAGAAAATAAGAGAGAAAACATCACTGAAGGAATCTTACACTCAGTTAATGGTAAATCAGAATTAATAATTTTCGGTTTCTGAAATCATTGTGTTTTATTTAGTTTTGACCTTCACATGATAACAAGGATTCAAGGATTATTGCAACACATCTTAGACATATGATGAACGAAATAAGATACGGATTGAGGTCAGAGGAAGAAGAAAGAGAGAAGAGGAGAGAAGAGAAAAGAGGAGAAGCAATGCAGTGACAATTTGCAGCGTGAGATTATTGGTTGGTGGGGAGTGAGTGAGGCAATGAGAGCATTGCAGTTAAAACAGAACATTACATTTTATAGCAGGCCTGGGCAATTATTTTGACTCACAGGCCACAGGTGGTACTAAAATTTGAGACACGGGCCAGGTGAGGGTCAGAAAGATTGAGTATTTACGAGAACTAAGATAAATGTTGAGTAAAGTATTGAATAAAGGCAAATTGTTCAAATGCTTTTAGTGTCTTCGTCAGCTGGCTTTGCAGGGAAAAGGCAGAGGTATAACGATAATATAAATTAAAAGTATAACTTGGACAAGTCCGACGGGCCATATTAAAACACCAAACGGGTCCCCGGGCCTTAGTTTGCCCAGGTCTGGTTTATAGGCTTCCACCAGAATTCCACAGTCTGACAGCTTCGGGGAAGAAACTGTTCCTCAGTTTGGTCCTGCTTTGAAACTAACCAGCCTCCTGCATGAGGGGAGGTTGACGAACTAGGGGTGGCACTATACATGAAAAAAAAAAGAAAAGAACCGTTCGGTTTGCTTGTCACGGTTCGAGACGTGTGCGTACCGCACGGTTTTTACGATACGTGGGATGCATTGTAATCTAGTGCCCGGATGTGTACAACTAAACTTTTGAGTGAAAGAGGACAGAGGAGGTGTGTGAAGTGAGGGTGACGTCACGTGTGAAAATGGCAAATAGGAGAGAAGAGGTCTGCCCGGAGACGGAGGATGCGCCAGTGCGAGCAACTGTTGTGCCACACAGTGATGCAGGACAACAATGCGCTCTCCACCACACATCTGTAGAAGGATGTCAGGACTAGTGTTTAATGTTTCTCCCAAAAATTACAAAAATCAAACCCGGGAAAAGACAAGCTATTTCCCAGGATTTATTCATTTATTTTATTTTTTTAAAGCCCCCAATGTATAGGCCTTATTTAAATATTGTAACGTCCAGCCGGACGAATAATTAAAGTGTAGGTGTTGCTTCACAATGCCACATTTATTGTGAAATCTTACTTTACTTTTTCTACTTAATATACAGAACAACATGGACCTGCTGCATCTCTCCCATTCTCACTCTGGGCACGCTCACATACTCCTGCTCCCACGCCCCCTCACTCATGCATTCACCCAGACACATTCACAGACCATGGGAAACCACAAAAATCTTTTAACAATTATCTAAAACTATGTTTATGATTGTAGGCTGAAGCGGCTGCAAAAGAGGAAAAAAAAAACCAAAACACTCGGACATGCCCTCGGTTGCGCTCTCCTTGGGGAAGCGGCTGGGGAAGAGACGCTCTGCAAGACCCTTTCCGATCTGCATTACTGTATGACAACAAGTAGATGCACGCCACTTTTTTTCCTCCCAATTTTCCCCCGGTCCCGTCTTCACATTTACTGATTCCCGGGAAATGGTTCTGACTGCAATCCCCGGGATTGGTTCCCAGGATTAAACCCTAGTTGGGACTGAGCTCCCTAGTCCGGCACACCTCTGCCTCCTGAGGATGTAGAGAAGTTGGTGACCTTTCCTGATTAGACAGGAGGTGTTGATCTTGCTGGTGAGGTTGTCTGAGATATGGGTGCCCAGGTACCTGAAGCTGGAGACAATTTCTACCACTGTTCCACTGATGTGCAGGGAAGGGCGGTTGTCTGTCTGCCCCTTTTGTAGTCGATGATCAACTCCTTGGTCTTATTCACATTAATGCAGAGGTTGTTTTGCCACCTGTAGTCGGACTCATCGTCGTTGGAGATTTGTCCAACCACAGCTGTGTCATCTGCAAACTTCACAATGAGGCAGCCTGGGTTCAACACTTTGCAATCGTGTGTCAGCAGGGAGTACAGGAGGGGGCTCAGCACACATCCCTGGGGAGAACCAGTGCTGAGCTTGATGGAGGAAGAGGAGATGCCATTGATCTTAACAGACTGCGGCCTGTCGGTCAGAAAGTCCAGGACCCAGTTGCAGAGGGTAGAGCTCAGTCCAAGGGTTACCAGCTTCTGGACCAGTGTCTGTGAGATGATGGTATTAAAGGCTGATGTGAAGTCCACAAAGCGTAGACGGACATAGGAATCGTTCCTCTCTAAGTGGGTGAGTGCTGTGTGTACCACAGAAGAGATGGCGTCATCTGTGGATCTATTGCTCCGTAATGCGTACTGGTATGCGTCCTCAGCGACATCGATGGTGGCCTTGATCTGGGTCATGACCAGCCGTTCGAAGCATTTTGTGACTATCGGGCTAAGGGCTTCCTGCCGGTAGTCATTCAGGCAATTCATTTGCGCAGCCCTTCAGCAGGGATGTTGTCAGGACCAGCAGCTTTGTGTGGGTTGAACCTCAGAAGGTCCTCACTTCCGCTGTGGTCACACTGGGTGGCTCTTCTCCTGCTGGCGGGGTAAGTCTGGTGCTGCAGGGGGCGTTTGAATCCTCAAAGCGGGTGTAGAACCTGTTGAGAGTCGGGCACAGAGGGATCAGTGTGGCCCTGTGCATTTCTGATATTGTAATCAGTGATACACTTGACTCCCCTCCACATGCTCCGAGGATCGTTGGACATAAAATGTCCCTAGATCCATTCAGCATATGCAGTCTTGGCCCTCCTTACGCCGGCGTTCAACGCTGTTCTGGTCGCTCTAAGCGCCACCGGTCCTGAAAACAGCATCCTTGGCCCTTAGCAGAGACCTCATCTCTGCATTTAGCCAGGGTTTCTGGTTAGGTTGGATAGTTATTGTTTGAGTGACAGTAACATCATCAGCACACTTACCTATGTATCCAAGAACTGCAGATTATTGTAGAAAGCGTTGTCTACAAATAACCAGACTAGGACACACTTCTCCGTCTCGGGGGATTTATTGTATTATAAAGGTTTCTGACATCAGCAAGTCCAACAACGAATCTCATCTACAGTCTCACCAACAAATCCCAAATGCTGATACAAACATGTTCTTTTTATACACTCACATCAACATGCTTACATCATTTCCCAAAACATTCAATATTTCTTGGAAACCATGAACCCATGGCAAAACTTGTCCAAAACAACGGGATGTCTCTTCAGAGCCAGGTCATAGTGACCTGGTCACGTCCACTTGCTATTATTCTAACTAAATGTCCAGGCCGCCGGCCTTATCTTCTCCAGCCTTGCACAATATCATGTCCTGTTTCACATCCTGTCAACATTTAATACACACATCCTAATATTGCTGACTATTCTATTTATTATGTCTAATTCTCCACCACATATCCCCCCAATCACTATTTGTGATTTGTTAACTTTGACATCTTTATTACAACCACATTTTTAACATTTCACCATTCATGTTCTCAGATGTATAGGAGTGAAAAACCTGCTGGTTGTCATTCGCAGGAAGAAAAATCCTCCTATGGCCCCTACCCCCGTTGTTTTAATCCTTCCGGCGACCGACCTCCTGGATCACATCAAGAACATTTCTTACCATATCCCCCTTGACAGTTTACTTTTTTGTGATGAATATGATAATAACGGTGATGTGATGACTATAACTGTGTTTGATCTGACTCCATGCAATTAGTGATAAACTCATGTGATGTCCATGATAAAAGTAACATAGTAAAAACCTTTCATAACTGTAATTGACCTATTTACCATCCTGAGGTTTTCCACTTTACACTTTGACATAACACATTAAATGTTGACATTACACAATGACATAATAGTGATGAGTGAATATAACACATTTTCTGCAACAAAATGAAATGTTGCATAAATGAAAACATATTTGGTATAGGTGAGTGAAATAACACAATATAAGTGTTGTGCAGTGTCATTGTCCAATGACAGTCCTCGATCTTGCTCCATTATCATCTTCCCATCCACCTGTGTAGGATTATGACAAAAAATGTGGTGTCCACTGGCATAGTCCTGTTGAACTAATTGTCTTTCACTCAGTTTGGGTTCATCACACCAGTCTCCGTATAACTTCCAAGAAAAAGAAGAAAAGATTAAAACAGTCTACTCCATGGAAATGCATCCTTGGTATTTAGTTCTGAAGCTCCAACTCATCATTTGTATTTTATATATATATATATTTTGTATCTTCCACTGCCCGCATGTACCACAATCCTCTGGTCCTTCTTTTTACAATGGTCATGATGCAGTAGTGTATGGAGCCAACAACAATGAATACAATGAACAAAATCACAACAGCCTTGATACATACAGCTCCCCATTCTCCAGCTATTGCCTCTAACCCTCCACACGTGTGCATCTCTGCCAGCATTCTCTGACATTTCAGCCCTTATTTTTCTTAACCTCTTCATAGCCATAGTAAAAGTTCCATCAGGGGCAGTATTTTCTGGAATATATGTACAACATTGATCTCCAAACATGTGACACAGTCATCCTTGTCCGGCCATTATCCAGTCTAACCCATGTCTGTTTTGAATTATCATTGTTGTATTAGCATGCAGTTTTTCACAGAATACTTCAGATCCCTCAATAGTATAATTAACTATTCTCTGTTGGTTATAATACACATAGTTTATCCACTCTACATTTTTGTTGTGTGTGATCCATGGTATGATGGACTCAAATCCAGCTGCTACTTCGTCTCTACCTTTAAACTCGAATGGAATTCCCCTTGGTTGTCCAATAACATCCAAATATACTTCCTCATCATCTATAAACCTCTTTTTCCTCTGCTTAGTCTCTGCAAGTAATTTTTGCATTCCTGAAAACACTACTGGTGTGGGCACTTTGGCTAGGTTCACACTGCGCCCTGAAACGACCCATATCCGATTTGTTCAGAAATCCGATTTTTTTCGTAGGTCGTTCACATTTTCCACTTATCTGGACTTGTATGCGATCTCCAATATGAACAGGAAACGACTCAAATGTGTCCCGCATGCGCAAATTGACAGGTATGAGTGCGTCTACGTAATACATAAACAAAGCTGGAGCAAGTTTGCAAAGTTGTAAAGCATGGAGATGAGACGGTACCTCGCGATGTGGTTTCTGTGGCGGCGGAACTCAGTCAACAACGTCAACAACCTGGTATTGGAGGAGATTAAGCAGGAGAGTAAGGGCTTCTGGCGCTGTGTGGGGCAACAACAGCAACGTCCATTGAAAGGGTTATATGGACAGAGTCGCAGCCAGGAGTGGTGGGATGTTGATGTGCAGCGCTTCTTCAGCTCACGAGAAACACCTTCACCAACCTCTGTGAGCGGCTGCGTTGGTGCCACTGTCTCGGGGTGACACGCAACTTCGGCAGTAGATGTAACAGCTGTGACTGTTACATTCATTTCAATAGATGAAAACATGTTGCCCAGCCATAATATGTAGTGCCTTAAATAAAGTATATTTAAGGATAGGATAGAGTCAGTGTTATTAGTATCCCCCGGCTTCACTTCAGTGGTGATTCTACAGATATGACAAATTTGGCTGTCTTTTCACATACAAACACACGCGTGTGTGTGTGTGTCGCAATGTAAACATGCGCCCCGCTGCGTAAGCTGTTGCGGCTCTTCCTAAATTCTGATGGAAACTAGATGAACGTCAGTTGCGGTGACAAACAGCCCGAGACCCGGGAGTCACATGACAGTGTTTGTCTGCCTGTGATTGGTACAAGACGACCAGCCAGGTCGCATGAATGCGACTCAGCCGTTCAGACTGCAGTCGCATGTGAAAATGACGGATATAAATCGGAATTAGGACCACATCTCGAAGTGACCTGGGTCGCATGTGAAAAAATCGGATCTGTGTCGTTCATATTGTCAATAACAAATCGGATAGAGGTTGCATATTGGCGAAAAAATCGGATTTGGGTCGTTTCAGGGTGCAGTGTGAACCTAGCCTTTGAGTCTTACCAATGTGCAAAGTCCAACCCATTTTAATGGTAACGTGTTCCTTAACTTGTCTCCCCCACACATCCAATAACTATCTGCTATTGGATATGTTTGGTCGTCAAAGAAGAACATTGTAGGTATATTTATACTTATGTTATTGCAGTCCTGATCTAACTCCTCGGACGGATTTTCAAACCAGATTGGTGATGTAATAGTTGGTCTATTAACATGTGGGAACCAAGATAAAACCCATGTAACATTACATTTTACCGTTGTGTTTCCTAAATCTATTCCACCTTGATTCCTGAATGCACCACTAGCATAACATTCATATTCTGTCTACCGATCCACTATGTAAGTTGTTGGAGCGTCCTTTTCTGTTGCCTGAATTTTGAAGTCACCACATTGTGTATCATAATTATAACCATCAAAACTCACACTAAACAATTGTCTGATGTAATTTCTTTAACCGTTGCCCACATACCTCTGTACCAATATTGTGGGGCTCTAGCTTCTAATTCATCTTTAAAAACATTGTACTGATTAGGCTATAGTTTTTTAGGAATTTTGGGAAGAGAATTTTGGACCAAATTTCTCATAGTTTTTGTTACGTATCATATTAGTCATTACTTCTAATCCCCCCTGTGGGTCATTACAATCTTGATATAAACTATTATCCCTTTTATTATCCGAATTATCTGTTTCATTCCTTGTAACTTTAGTCCCCGCCAAATTGCCCTTTTTAGTCCAAATTATTGGTCTTTGTGTACTCTCTCTTTGTGTCACCATAGTTGTTAATCCGATTGTACCAGTGGTACTTGGTTGCTTAGCAGTTAGTTGTGGGTCTTACTGTTGTTTTCTCAGCTAAGATTGTGGTTTTTGTAGGAGTTGTTAAGCTTATTTGTTTGTTTGACGTGGTGGCCAGTGTTGTAGATATCCATTTTGTATCAGCTAAAGTTATAGTTTTTGTAGTTGTTGTTAGGACTGAAGGTTTTAGAGTAATGGCCAGGGTTGTGGACTTTGTAGTAGTCGCTACATTTTCAACTTCTGAAGTTAGTTGCTGTTTCTCTCTACTTACTTCTCTTGTCTTGATTATAGGTTTACTCACCAACTCAGACACATTCCCCAAATGCCCTTTACATGTCTTGTCCGATGTTAATGTTGCTTGTCTCACATCCCACAGTATTCTTATGCTTTCTTGTGTACCTTCAAGTGGTATGCTCACACTGCTAAATTCATACGTTTTGTTCTTATCTAGCGATACAGAATTCAATTCCAGAATCGATCCACACTCTGCTTTACGTACTTCTGGCATACATTTTGTTGAACATCTATCCCATATTGTTATTCCTGCTGCATCTGATAACCACCCACAACAAAGATAACTCCTGTGTTGGAATATGCAATCTGAACCTCCCTCCTGTTACCACTTCTGACTTAAGAATTTGGTTCCCATCACCCCTAGTTGGTAACTTTATATTAATTAACCTTTCTAAATCTATGTCACCCCATACTGCTCTACCGCGCTCTAATTCTCTAATTTTCACAAAGGCCAAATAATGGTAATCAATGGTCCACTGGTGCTCAAATGTGACATGTATTACCACTACTTCACCCTTGTTAATTACAATTTGACACTGATCTAATCCCCAGCGTTTGCTGTCTTTCCCTCCAGTTATGCCACATAGGTCTCTGCCTTCCAACTTTACTCTCACCTCGTAGTCATATTCTTTGTCTGGATCAGTAAATACTGCTGTAGGTCTCATTTGGCCTTGCCAAACCCATTTGGGGTATGTGCGTCTTTTCATTCGATTTTCTTTAACATTGAATGCTGACAGAGTGCTTGGTGTGGCTATAGTTGCATCATACTCATCTGCTTGAACCCAACGTGTCTTTGTCTGGACCTGGATCCCTTTTTCCTCCTCTTCGACTGTTGTCTTCTGTGGAGCCTTGTTCACATCCTCCAGATTTGGTTTGGCTCTGATCTACGTAATCATCCACATTTGAATGCACAGGAAGGTTTATCATTATTTTCAGTTTTGACACCTCTGTCATTTTCCTCCTTTGGTTCTGTAGTCTCTTCCTCTTTGAGTTGACCCTTTGTACAGTGGTTCAGATGCTACCACTTTGTACTTCCTTCAACCTGGACCGCTGTCGGTGTGGCTCTAACCACCTGATATGGTCATTCCCACCGTGGTTGGTGCCACTTCCTCCGAAACACTTTGATGAACACCATATCTCCTGGCTTCACTGGTCGTTCCACCTCCTTCTGCTTCTGGTTCTCCTCCTGAGCTTTCTCCTGCACATAAATAGTTCTATAGATCATAGTTAGATATTTCATGTATGTATGCTTTTAGTTAATCTTGCAGTTAACTGTGGTGCTGGCATGGGTCGACCCGTTAGCATTTCATGCGGTGTTAAATGAGTGATTCTATGCGTTTCCATGCGGTAGCTCATAAGTGCTAATGGCAAAGCTTCTACCCAGTTCAGTTTAGTAGTAGCACAGATCTTGTTTAGCTTAGCCTTCAAGGTTCCATTTATTCTCTCAACCATCCCTTGGCTTTGTGGGTGGTACACTGCTACTAAACGTTGTTTGATTCTTAGTTGTTGTAGAATACCTTTAGCTACTTTCTGTACAAATGCAGATCCATTATCAGAACTGATCTCTGATGGGATACCAAATCTTGGAATTACCTCGCTGATTAGAAGTTTTACAACAGTCTCAGCACTTAAATCCTTTGAAGGGGTGGCCTCAATCCACCTACTGAATCTGTCAATTGTCACGAGTATGTATCTTTTTCCTTGAACTGATTTTATCATATCAACATAGTCCATGACCAGATGTTTAAATGGACCCTCTGGTACTGGAATATGTCCCACTGACATTTTACACCTTTTTTTCACATTGTTTTGAGCACATACTTCACACTGACTTAACACTTATCCACCATTGCCTGCATATAGGGTGACCAATACCCTTGTTGTCTAATCGTCTTCATTACCTACCCCCTGGCACAGTGATCTGCACTGTGCACTTCAGAAATCAGCATTGACAACAACGGCACTGGAGCCACATTTAAACCTTCTTGTGACCTCCATAACCCTTTCTCACTCATTGTTGCACCCCGCCTCTTCCAAATGTCTTGCTCACTTTCAATTGCCTCCTTTTGTATCAAAATGATATCCTCTGGTGTAGCCACAGGCTCCAACGTCACCATTGGTGCCAAAACTGCTATTAGACTCTTTGCTGCTTCATCCGCTGCATTGTTTCCACAAATCACATCATTATTTTCTTTTTGGTGTACCTGACATTTTATTATTGCAACCTTTGATGGAAGCATCATAGCTGCAATGAATTCATTAATTTGACTGCAATGTTGAACTGGAGTTCCGTCTTTTCCACACGGATGCAAACAGATAACATACTCCGTGAGCATAAGCAGAGTCAGTATATATGTTCACATTTTTTCCCTCTGCCAATTTACATGCTTCAGTTAGTGCTTTTAATTCTGCCAATTGTGCTTAGCATGGTTGTTCACACTTTTCTGCTTTTTCTGTGGTGAAATCATTATCTTCTTGTCTTACAACAGCATAACCTGCATGTGTTCCTGTGTGGTCTCTATAACATAAACCATCTACAAAATATGTGACATCAGCTCGTATCAAAGGTGTTGACTCCATGTCAGGTCTTAGTCTGGTGTACTTGGTTTCAGCCACAGGGCTCATGGGGTACTCCTTCCTCCTCTGAAGGTACAAAGTTAGCTGGATTTGTTGTATTACATCTCTTAATTGTCACATCTGGATATGTCAATAATGTCATGTACTGCAAACATCTTGCCTGTGTTATCACAAATTTACCCTGGTTAACAAGTGCAACAATTTTATAATGTGTTAAAATTGTAAATGGATATCCCATGGTTACTGTTACCGCTTTTTCATATGCATAATGTACTGCAGCTAGGCCTTGCTAACTTCAACTTCAACTTTATTTGTTTAAAGTACTGTATCACAACAACCGTTGTCCCAAGGCACTTCACAAACATTTATATAAAATAAACAAGATACATTAAACACAACAGGAAAAAGCCCCCTGCCCTTATAGACCCTCACACCGGCTGAGGAACAACTCCCAAAAAAACCCAGACAGGGTTTTTTTGGGAAGAAACCTCAGGGTGATCGACAGTGGAGGGGATCCTCACCGAGGACAGACAGGCGGGCACTAAGGAGAAAAACTAATTTAATTTACCAATAAATAAAGGCTATACACTATCCAAAGGCTCCTTAAAAGTCCTTATAGAAATAATGGAGGTGAAGTCGTGGGTCAAAAAAAAAGCAGACCATAGGGTCTAGGATAACATGGTGGCCATCCCTGCACCACATTGTCCAACTTAATACTGTAGTACACTATTGGTTGTTTCTTCCGACCACGACACGTCTCCTGCATTTTCAATGCACTCGAACACGTCAGGGTCACCAATTATATTGTAGAAAGCGTTGTCTGCAGGCCAGGGCACACTTCTCCTGCATTAACACTGCTGAAGCGTACATGTTCTGTCTGTTAGCTACATACAAAAAGAATGGTTTGTTGTAGTCTGGTGTTGCTAATGTTGGTAATGTATGCGGCAGAGTTTTCAGTCTCTGAGAGTGGCTCCCCCCTGAGAGCCTTTGGATCTACTCTTGTGGCATATTCATACCTCAATACAGTCCACAGCATGGTACGGTATGCATTGAACTCAGTTCCATCTGCTCTTGGGTCTAGCATCCATTCATTGTGGCTGTGTCAGAAGATTCTCCATAGTTGGGGCTCCAAAGCATCTGGCCCACATGGCCTTAATGTCACAGAGAGCCAACATTTTGCCTTCAGTCTCTTCTTCAAATGCTCTTATCCACCTGCTGGTGGATGGATGTTTGGTCGGAAACCTTTGGCCTCTGCTCGCCTTCATCATTTGTCTGTCTATCTGCTACTCTGTCGTGGTAAACATCTATATCTTCCTCTAATTCCTATATTTGAGTCCGGTTCAGCCAATAAGACTGTCCTGCTTTGCTCATATTTAAATCTTTGTAGCAATCCAATATGGTCGGCTTTCTGCCAGTGTTGCAGTATTTTGGTAGCATGTCTGGTTTGTTGCTTGTTTTCACTGGTGTTCTGGTGTTTTTATTACCCATACTATGAGTACTGTTTTCATCCAATGCTTGTGATGACTTGCTCTTGGTGGACTTAGCTTGGGAATTTTGGTTTATGTTTCCTACATCCACTCTGTCGATGTCCGTTATGCCATAAGGTGGAGGAGTCTGTGCAGTTGTTGCTGCATGCTATATCTCTTCTTTAAGGTGTCATAGCCCTGGCTCAGAGAGCAAGACAAAAATGGGAGACCACACACTTTTAAGTAACAGAATATAGGGGGTATATGAACAGAATGTACAATAAACATTTTTTCCTCATAACTATAACAACAAAGTTAACACAGCCTTTCACAGTAAGTTGGGAGTGACAAAATGCATACCTTCTACCGATCCCTCAGGACCTTCTCAACCCCTCCGCAACCTGGGTACCTACAGGAGCATTTTTAAGAGAGGGATAGCTCAAAAGGAAAACAGTCAAAGACAAATGACATTGGCAATCACTCCCTTAACCTTCTAAAAGGCGCGAGAAAGGGCATCAGCCATTACATTTTCACTGCCTTTTATATGGCGTACATCTAAATAATAAGGCTGCAAAAATAAGGCCCACCTCATTAACCGCTGATTAGGATTTTGCAAAGACCGCAAGAAGGTAAGGGGATTATGGTCCGTGTACACAACAAGAGGGGTTCCTGAACCCGTATACACATCAAAATGTTGTAATCCCCAAATTAACGCAAGGGCCTCTTTCTCAATAACAGAATAGTTCAACTGATAGGAATTGAACTTTTTAGAAAAAAAACCAACTGGTCTCTCTACCCCACCAACATCAGCTTGCAGCAGGACAGCTCCAGCCCCCACATGACTAGCATCAACCTGCAAAATAAATGGTT
>JAFBJS010008472.1:0-14635 GCA_016785265.1 Paraplagusia blochii
TCTTGAGATCATCAGAAAGTTTGCGATTGACCTCGAGCAGGTGGTTGATTTTTTTGTAGGGCTTGTCGGAGTTGTGAGTTATCAGGGTCCGTGGGGCTAGCCGTTAGCGGAGGGTTAGCCGCACTAGCCGAGTTGATTGAGCTGGTCATGCTAGTGTCTATGTGCGGAGAAAAATGAGGAGGGAAAATGTTCTCACAGTTGCTGGTGGTTGCCAATGAGGTATCTGCGTGCAATAGAAGGTTAAACAAGTGGGAAATATCCAATAAAAGTGCTATGTTACACGGAGCCTCTAGCGTAAACAAATACACCGGCTTCCGCGGAGGATACGCGATTACTTTCGTTACTTTTTTTTTTACACATAAATTCAAATACCTATTATAACTAAAACAGGGATACTGGCGAATTGAAAAACTGTTATTTTGGAAAATTAACAGGATGTTTCAGTATATCTTTCTCTTTCCTCTCATCATCGCAGAGACGACAGGGTTTGTGGATAAGCTTTTTGAGTGTCTGACAACCAAGAACTACTTAGGAATCCCTGCTGTAAAGGAGACCCCTAAAGAGGAAGTTAAACCACTGGCAGCCAAATCTGATGTTGTTGAGGTATGTGTTTCTTATCACTTGATTGATGTTCTGTACAAACTTTGTGTGTTTATAGACTGCAATCTAAGCCACTGAGATTGATCATTTGTTTTTGTTTTTTTTCTTTTAGGCCGAAACTGCAGAGGAAGAAAGAGAAAACAGGTGGAGGAGAAGTCCTCAGAGAAATCGTCCCGAGTTCAATGAGTCCAGGTAGGCTGTATGGCCACTGACCAGGCATAAAACCATTAAACATAATGATTAACTAACATGTGAAATGCCTGTGACTTATATTTGTTACTTATGGATGAATGTCTGTTTAGTTTAAAATCCAAGGAGTCGGGCTCTAAAACCTTAAAGTTTAACGTTTTTGTCACTGTGTTGTACAAGTTGTATGTTATAAAACAACATGTTGATTGCTGACAAAAAGGCCTAAATTACAGGGTTGAAGACAACAAACTAATATTCTTTATGTAACGAAATTGATATGTTTTAAATTGTCCTTTATTGCCTTAAATTGCCTTTTTAATTTTAAGTAAATTTTTCAGCCCATGATAACATACTCAGCTTCTGATTGGATTTTTGTGTTGTTCTCCGGTTTATGTGATTTTGACCCATGTCAGTAGAGTATGCTGCTACTCTAATGCAGAATTTTTTTTTCTCACTGATTTGTATCAACGGTCAATAAAGTTTTAAATCTAAAATCTTCAATCTCTTCTCATCATCCTCACAGGAGTCGCGATGACAGGAGACGTGAGGAGCGCAAGCGTCGCGACTTCGATCGCCACGGGAAAAGTGGCAGTGATTCTTACCGTGAGAGGGAGCGACACGAGCGTCGTAGGGGCAGTCCTCGCGGGAGGAGCTACAGCCGAAGCCGTAGTAGGAGTGGCAGTCGAGGGAAGAGCAGGGATAGGGAGCACAGAGGAGTCAGGGGTAAGAACCTATGCGCACAACCAATAACAGGGCAGAGACAAGACCCAGGAGTGAGAGAAGGTCCTGAAGCTCTTGTCAGCGAGCCTAACAGTTCATTTGTAACACAGAGATAAAGATGGAGACGTCTTTTAAAAGATTCTAAAATGTTTTGCTGGATGGTTTTTCATAACTGAACAATGTGGACAGCTATACCTTCACATATGTGGGATTTATTTGGATGGAAATGGCCTTATTATTCCCTAGGTTCTCTTATCTATCTATCTTGTCCTTTAACTCCTTTACACATTTGCTTCATTTTTATTACTTAAGTAAAACTTTTATCTGCTTTTTCCCTTTGTTTTTACATCTTTCCTGCAACAGATTTCAAGTCAAAGTTTGAGGTGGACAGAAAGGAAAGCGACAACTACAACTCTTCAACCACGTCTGTCTCACAGCACCAGCAGCAACAGCAGCAGCAGCAACAGCAACATCACCACCCAGGGCCCCTTCTTCCCTTGCCTACAACTACGCACCACTTCTCCTCCACCTCATCATCTTCTACCGGACCTGTGGGTGTTCCTATTGCTACATTGGCTCACTTGCCTGACAGCACTACAGACAGTTGGTCAAGCTACTACAGCAATCAAAGGCAAGATGGTGTTGGGAAGCCGTTCAACAGCAAAAGCGTCTCACTGAAGCAGCGCTGCAGGGATTATGATGGTAGGTTCCTTTTTTTTTTTCCCCCCTACGTTTTTTCTGCATGTTCCTCGAAAAAAGCCTCTTCCTTTAAATTGAATGTACAAATTATACCTGTTCTTCTTTTTGTCTGATGTGGATACATTGGCCATCATTACCTCACTCCTCCCAGGAGGGTTATTGATGGCCTTGTTTAGTGTCATTACTAATGACCACTGTTTAGCACTCCGCTACTTTTCCCCCTGTGGCAGACAGAAAGCAAGCAGGCTTGCAGCCACCTCAACACAGTGGCCCAAGAGGGTGTTTAAACTTACCCTCACCCTGGGGTAACAACTCTCTGTCGTTATACGTAGACTTGACCCAGAAGACTTCCATCCTAATGAGACTGTGGGGTAAATAGGTTCTGTTGTTTTGTTGCTGCCGTAAGTTAGGCCAGGGGTCGGCAAGCTTTAACACTGAGAGAGCCATATAACGCTCTTTTGAACTCAAGTTAATAAAAATAAATAAAAAACTTGTAGTCAATTTGATTATGAGCATGATGATCAACTACTGTCTATTATCGCAGTTTTCTGTTCATAGTGCTGAGTCATACTGCTCCGACACATTACAATTTTCTCTGTGCTGAAAAAAAACATTAAAGGTAATATTACTCAACCCCCTATGCACGCTTCCATACGCACTCTTCCTCCCCCTACCTCACTTCAAAACTGCCGGTGAATGGGACTTCTTTTCCTCAATCACTGCACACAATAATACACTTAAATAATAAATACATACATTTATTAAATACAATTATTTTCCAAGCCACAAAGAGCTGCAGTACAGGGAAGAAAAAGCCGCATCTGGTTCTGTGGTCGCTGGTTGCCAATCCCCGAGTTAGGCAGTTGCTCGACTTGTTCATTCCCAACAAATGTTATACAGATTCTTGTGTTATTTCAGTGACTCAATTGTACTTGCGTAGCCATTTTGCAGCTGTAATTTAACACAGATACATCACTCTTTTCTCTCCTCTAGAGAAGGGATTTTGTGTCCGGGGTGATCTTTGTCCTTTCGACCACGGAAACGACCCTCTGATTGTCGATGATGTCAACCTACCTAACATGATTCCGTTTCCACCTCCACCTGTGATGCCCCCCGCCAGCCTACCCATGCCTCCTATCACTGAGCCTCCTCCTTCTCTCAGGATCCCCTCGATACCACCCTACGGCCAACCACCACCTCCGGGTATCTTCCCGATGAATAGTAAGTAGTTCTGATTTGAGTTTTTTTGCGTGTGTAAGAATCCCACAGTAACGTTACGTAAAAAGCATTATTAAGTTTTACACTGGAGCCAGAGAACATCAACATCAATCAGTTTTATAATAATATGTAATTGAAATACTTATTGGTATTGTGCTAGTTTAGATTCCTGTAAAGAGACCTATTTAATGTAATAAACAGGTTTTCTTTCATCTGTTATAAAATCTATACTGTAAATATGTAATTTCTGGCCATATAAATGTAGGACATGTCAAGATAAAGTTTTCCTGCTGCGCTACACCTGGAATTGAACAGCAGATATGAAACAGTAGTTCAGCCCAAAGCTCATTGTCATGACTACAATGTATCTGAGACATTAGCTTGGGCTTGTGTCTCCCTCAGGACCCCCACTGATAGCAACCAGTGGAATTGATACCCCCAACCACCAATCTGCAATCACTTCTTCTCCCTCTATTGGACCACCTGGTGTGGGGCTGCCGCCTACTCTTCCTCCTCCTCCTCCACCTCCTCCCTCGTCTTCATCTGTTTCTCACCACCCCCAATATGTCCAGTCTGAATGTAAGCAGTGATGCTTTTCCTGTTCAGACTTAGCAAACATGTGTCTTAGCTTGCTTTTTTACGTGTCCTCGCTGACTGTTTTCCTTCCAGAACAATCATGGGTTTTCTGTTAATTTATATTTATGCTTTGTCTTTTTGTAGTCCTATTTAAGGTTGATCTGTGTGCTTCTATATTTATATATAGCAGTAGCAGCTTGTGGCCAGAGGGTAGCACTGTTTAACAATTCAAGACATTCCCATCTTTTTTTCTTTAGTTGGTTAATTCACCTTAATTCACCTTGCATATACTGTATATAGCAGTTTTTTATCATTTGTTTTACATTTCTTCTGTGTTGAACAAAAAAGGGGAATATTAATATTATATTAATGTTGATTATTATTAATAATATATTACTATTTAGCTTTTTTTAAATATTATTTTAATATTTTACTACTTTTTACTTTTATTCATTGGTTTCCTACCTATCAGCTCCAACCTAACTGCCAATGCATCTTCTAATCTCTTCACTAGATAATTATGATCCAGAGGGCTACAACCCAGAATCCCCTGCACTGACTCCAGCTGGTCGTAATCCCTATCGTCAGTTCATACCCCGAGTACAGACCCAGCGGCCAAATCTCATCGGTCTCACTTCCAGTGAAGGTGCAGGATCAAGAGGTAACCTTGTCTCCCAAGTTTAAATCGTGTTATCACATGGTTTAATTTGTTTGGTGAATAACACCCACTCTATTTGTCTAACAATCATCATTTCATCATCGTTTGTACTGTTTTTAAAACATTTCTTTAAAACCTTCCAGCTGCAAACATCGTGATCCAAACAGAACCAGCCACTGCAGCCAGCACTCCTGGAAGTAACACGTCCTCTTTTAACGCAGACCAGGACAACAGAAAAAGGACAATGGGACATAGTGCAGCTGATGGACCTGCTGTAAAGAAACCCTGGATGGAAAAGTAAGACTCTCTCTCAATAATGACCGCATCATCTAACAAGCTAGTTAACATTTGTGTCTTTTAAGCAACTAAAACAAAGGTCATTTAATAACGTCAAACTAAAATGAATGCTTTATCCATTTCATTTTTTGTGGTTGTGGTTTTCTCTCTGGATTTTTTTTTTTTTCTAAAAACTTTAATGTTCACTTTCACCATATCAGGACAAATTTCAACAACCAGCATAAGAGCTGTTTCCCTAAGAGGACTCAATACGTCAATACCAAGCTGGAAGTGCGCAAGATCCCTCGCGACCTGAATAATATCACCAAGCTCAATGAGCACTTCAGCAAGTTTGGAACCATCGTCAATATTCAGGTAAATTTAAATTACAGTACATGTTGAACCCCGTCAACTTAAATGCCACTGGACATTCACTGAATGCATTTGTTGAACACCAATCGTAGGTTGTGTTTGGTGGTGACCCGGAGGCGGCGCTGATTCAATACACTAAGAACGAAGAAGCCAGGCGAGCCATATCCAGCACTGAAGCTGTGCTCAACAACCGCTTCATCCGTGTCTACTGGCACCGTGAGGCCGGCACTAACAACACTGGCGTTCAGCAGCAGGAGCAAATCCCAGGGAACCAAGCAGCCGGAGCAGCTCCCAGCCAGGGGACACAGCATAGCACGGTGCATAAGGTTGGCACAAAGACCTGTTACATGAAGTCTTTCTTTCTGTTTTTATGTACTCCATCAATTTACCTCCATTCTCTATTTTGTAGGGAATAAAACAGCACAATCCTGCTGCCTATGTCTTAAACAAGACTGTACCAAAGCATCGCCTGCCACCAGTAGCTGGGACAACAGTCGCGACCAAACCAGACTCCCTCAACCCAAACACAGAGACTGCCACGGTACGTTGTTAACATTGCAGCTTTTACGTGGTCAATACCTAAAGTCCAGAACCTTTAGAATATTTTCTTCCTTTCTGTCTTTGTGGGAACAAGGTGGCAACTGCAGTGACGAACACTCAGAAAAGTCAGTACATTTCGACAGCCCTCAAGTCGTCTTCAAAAAGCCTTGGGAAAACAGGAAAAGCACTAGAAGCACAGGAAGCCCTCAAGAAGAAACAGGTTTGTTTATACGCATTTGTTTTTTGTTTTTTACAAGATTAGCTTTTCTTTTCTTCTTCCAGTTAAATGTAGGAGATGAACTCAAAACCTGGAATAGTTTTGTTCACGTACTAAATTCCAGTGTGTCTTTTTTACGTAGGAGGCTCTAAAACTTCAGCAGGACATGAGAAAGAAGAAACAAGAGATGCTGAAGACACAGATTGAGTGTCAGAAAGTAAGTTGCACTAAATAATTGCTTGCTGCCTGTCTGGTTAAATAAATGTTTTCCATCCTTCTCTGTTATTCTGACCATCAACCGCTCACTCTTTCCTCTTACCCTAATACTTAACTTACTGATTGTCTTTTGTCTTTCAGGCCCTGATAAATCGTCTAGAGAAGAACCGAACCATGAAGCCTGAGGAAAGAGCAAATGTCATGAAGACCCTGAAAGAGCTGACTGACAAAATTGCCCAGCTGCAGAATGAAATGAATCAGGCCTCTCAAATCTCCAGCCTTAAATCCAACAACAGCCAGTCTAAGTCCAAGATTGATGTAAGTTTTTTTGTCTTTTTAGTCACAGGACAGAAAACATCCAAGTTATTAAAAAAGAAAGAAAAACATTTACTATGTATTATGTATGCAGGCTCAGAAGGAATTACTGGATGCAGAGCTGGACATTCACAAGAAGATGAGCTCTGGAGAGGACACAACAGACCTAAAGAGAAAACTTGGGCAGCTACAAGTTGAGGTAATACTCGAGAGTACCAAGGTAGTAGAAGTATGGAAATACTTTAATTCCATTGTGTGCTTATGCACTCAGCTATAGATCCAGTTAATTCATCCAGAAACCTTAACCTTTCTGATTCTAGGCCACGCGGTTGGGTCTGATTCGACCTCCATCAAGTCGTGGCCGGGGACGTGGAAAGATGGCACTTGAGCCCGGCTCGGTACATGTCAGTCGTGGAAGGGGTCGGACCCGTGATATGATGGCCCGCGGTGGCACTGTGAACCGCATGGTGGTCGACCACAGGCCCAGAGCCCTGGCTATTTTGGGGGTCATGCCCGAGGAAAAGGAAGAGCTAATGCCCCATTTTGTGGTAAGAACTGAGGATGACGGGTTACATACAGATTTAATAGCTGCTAAAGAGTGCTAAAGTTTCTGTTTTTTGTTTAATTCCAGAAATTTGGGGAAATAGAGGATCTTCGAGACCAAGACGCTAACAGTGTTGTTATGACTTTCAAGACAAGAAGTGAAGCAGAGAATGTGAGTCACGTTTCACTCATTGACTTAAGTCCCTGATATGCTGAAAAAACTTATACAATTGTACTAAATAAACCTAATGCTTCTACAGGCAGCTAACCAAGGGGCGACGTTCAAAGGCAGAGTGCTCCAGATTTCCTGGTACAAGCCGAAGACGCCATCTGTTACTACGGAGCCCGAGGAAGAAGAGTCTAAAGATGACGAAAACAAGGTATGAAACATTGACAACACAAACAAGCACGGAATGTGAAATAACTCACAATCTCAGCTATCAATAGGCAAGGGAGGGATGTGCTGAGGAATACAGAGAACAAGGAAACAAGGAATACCTAAAAGCACAGATTTTGACGAAACCATACCTATTGATTAAGGATGTCCGATATTAACATTTGTCGATTTCCAATTTGCCCAAACACTAGTTTCTAATACCGATATTAACTGGTACATACAGGTGAGTCCATTCCATGTTGTTTTTCTTTACTTCGCTGAAAAATTCCAGTCGGACCACGGACATGTACTGTCACATATAGCAATGTTGTTGTTGTCCCTTTAAATGACATCATTTATTACGTGGCAGTCAAAGTGTCAGTACCCCACGAGGGATTTCAGCGTATTTGAATTTTGCAATTTTGAATATCGGTGGAAATAAACAATATTAAAAAGATTGCTGATATCGGATATTCCTGCTGTTGATGTTAGAACCTTCAATGAAAAAGCCATTGTGAAAAATATCACAAAAAAAATGAACACTTTTAATGGCCTAGTAGAAGGTGGTTGAAGCTCAGAAATGCAAATTAATGTGAGAAGAGTGTAAATAATACACCTTTAGGACGTCACAGTGTAACCAACCACACATGGCTATGGTTCCTAGACTGACACAGGTATGTATGTGTGTGTGAGTGTGTAGTAGGCTGATTTAGTATCATACTGAAACATCACCTTGTCTACTTTATTTGTAAAGCCATAGCTAAAGGTTCTCCTAGTGAAGCTCGAGGAGGATAAGTAACCGATAGACATGTTTTTGTTGTCTCTCAACTCAGTGCAGGTCTAAAAGCCTGATAATAATAATAATTGAAATTACACAAATTCTCCCTTAACCAGGAGGAAGCTAGCTCTTATTTGCCCGGGGACGAGGAAGAGGAAGAAGAGGACGAGGACGAAGACGACGAGTACGAGAGTCGATCCTGGCGACGGTGAAGAAGTGGCACTCCGTCATCAACCGCTCTCCGTCGATGTTAATTGTCGTTTTGGTTTTTTTTTTTGTTTGTTTTTTTTTTCTTTGCTTTCGATATGATACCATCGAGATAGAAATCAACTTTTTTTTTTCTTCAAGTGTTTTCAAGCTGAAGTAATTTTAGACAGAACACCTTTATTGTATATCAAATGAATTCTAGAGGGTCAACAGTTTTTTTTTTTAAACCCCTCAAGTAAATTATTTAATACGTCTCACTTTTGCTGAGAAAAGATACATGTTGATTTGTTCTTAAATATAGGAAGAAAAAAACAAAAGCGTTTTGAGTGTGCTTACCAGATGATTATCAGTAATGCACAACATTTGTGTCTACTGTGAATAGGTATTTTTATACATACTGTATTTAAAAGTCTTTTCTCAACAGTTTTTTGAAAGGAAAAAAAAAAAGAAATCTCGTCCTTGCCCAACAGGGACAGTCATTCCATTATTGATAAAACGTTCTCTGTTGCTGCCAGAGAGATGACTATTTATTTTTCCACTGCAAAACGTGAACTGTGTGTTAGTATATTGACACAGTACGGCAAAGTCTCTTTTTCCCCCCTTCTTTTTTTATATTTCTTTCACCGTGAGATGTAAAATATTTCTGACAGATGTTATGTTGGGCAGGAAAGAACGCATTCAAGACTGTACCAGTGGTTCTACATGGTGCGGGGTCTGCATGGTAGCTGTTGAAAAGCCAGCGCAGGTACAAAAGAAAGCCAGTGCAATAACTAACTCCTAACCAACATGTTTACGGATGCTACGTCCACCAGTTTAGATACAGTCTTGTAGTGATCGCCACCCCCTCTCCAGTCCACCTCTCTCATGTGTGTTTTGTTGTAAAACTGATTTTAGTGCCACCTTGTGTTTATATGCACACCCTTAATATTTCCCAAGCCTTTTTTTTTTTTTTTTTTATTCTGTCACCTGGCACCTGGAAGATAATTTAAAAGAAACCCATGAAATCCATAGACAGGCGTCTGAATGTAATACCGGATTTATCCTATTTCTTTGCCTTATGACATCAGCAGATGGCTGAACATTTTTACACGACTTGCGATTTACCTTTGTAAATTTTTGTAAATGCTTGAGGAAGAATTAATTCTTATTCAGTCTTCATTCACACCTTAGTAACAGGTTTGGTTTTCCTATTCACCCTCCCTGCCCTTCTATTGTTCACACTACGTCACACGGTTATTTAGTTTTGACGTAAAAAATGTTCATGTTTCTGTCAGACAAATTTGTCTTGTTACACGCTGTATGCTGAAATACTGTGGGAGGGAGTAACAGGAAAAGTACTGACTGTTATTGATTCAATTTTTGTTGTTAAAACTAAGAAGGAATATTGTCTGGGATGACCAAATTACCATTTATTGACCTTTATTTGCAACATTTCAAACAAGTCCTTTGACTTCTGTCATAGTTTAAAGAAACCAAGGCAAGACTATTTGAGAAGAAATAAAATCTGTATATTTTTCTCCCTGCATGGTATTTCATTCAGGTTTTTGTTTTGTTTTTCTCCCTCCCACAGTTTCTGTATTATTAAAGTTAAGATTTCCTTACATTTTCACACCACCTTAAAAGATCACATAAAACAACTCCAAATTATAGCCGTTATAAGTGCAGATGGTGTTCACGTGTGTGTAGAAAAGCTGACGATAGATTTGCACACGATTCCACATCATGTTTTACGTTTTTGTCAGCAGTAGTTTTAACTGGTGAACCTGTTCCGGCACGATTTTTGCTTGTGATTTAAGGAAAGAGAGAAAGTACAGCTCAACACTTTTCTACTACCCTCTGTCTGCTTCTCGCAACAATAGTGTAAAAAGTTGTAAAATGTTTATTGGATAATAGTTTTGGATTTGTTACTGTTTATATTTTCAGGATGTGTATGTATTTTCTCCATGTCTTTTGTTTGTAAAGAAAAAAAAAAGATTTCTAATTTACAAGCATGTTTGCTTTTGCCAATAAAGATCGAAAAAGGGGTGCTTGTAAAGTAACAAAAAAAGAAGAAAAGAAAAAAAAACAATATAAATTGGACTTGGTAGTGGGAAAAAAAAAGAATCAACATTGACTAGATTTGGGAGAAAAGACAAGCAAAAGCATTCCAGAAAATATCACCATAAATCTCTTGTGTGGTCTCATTTATTTATTACTCTTTGATTATTGATGTGCGTTACTGTAGTTATAAAATCACCACAATTATGTTACATTGTGCCACCTGGTGTACATATTTCCACTAACTTAAACTAAAAATGTATAATAACAGAAAAGTGGAGTGAGAAACTGGAAATGGCAACAGCATCACTTCATGTGAACGCACCAACACTAGTCAAGTCAGAGTTATTTTATAATTATCTTTTAATATTTAAAAAAATATATATATATAAAGGAGCCTCTGGTATTGTTTGATATATTTTGAGAAAAACATTTAAAGGCAGTTTAGTGTTAGACTACATACTAATTCTGAATTATCTGCAGTTCCTTGGAGAAGGGGTGTCAAACTCAATATATACAGAGAAAAAATAACTGTTTTCCCTTCTCTCCGGATATTAAATATTGTTTTTTTTTCTTCACATGGAAACATTGAATGTGGAACATCCCAAGCTTAATGTTATAAACACACGAGAAACCACATTATTAACAATTTGCACATCATTGATATTTGTTTCTTATTCTGTCTCCTTTGTCTTTTCAAATCTTTTTCAATGCAAATCTTTCTACAGAGAACAAAATGTATGTATAAAAGCATACATCATTAACATAACACATTTTGAGAGTATTTAAGGTCTGCATACTGGTGGGCCAATTATAGTACACATTTGATTTTACCTCGCGGGCCAAAAATAACTACACTGCAGGCCAGATTTGGCCCCTGGGCCAGAGTTTGACACCTATGCCTTGGAGCAACTGATGGTCTTTATATGATTGCATGTTAAAGACTTTAAATTGCGTATATGTTAGATAGATACATACACAGACGGATGCACAGCCATGTCACTTTTCTCATATGTTGACGAAACATTTGTTCCACATACTGTACTTCTGTCATAGCCCCAACTGAATCCTACCACCCAGAGTGACTTGCAGTTCAATTACAGCACCCAGTAACTATCACATATTAAAATATCACTGAATAATGTAAGAACATTTTTTACTTTGGGAAGTCAAGTGAAAACACTTAGGGTTTGTTGAGTTCCCTGCAAGAGCTTTTGGCTTTCCTCAGGGGAGAGAGTAGTTGGGTTGGATGATTGATTTCAATCAGCCATACCTCATAATATAGCAACTGGAAACACAGAATGGGACGTCCTCTTACTCTTCTTTTCCTTTTGGCTTGTCCCTTTTTCAGGGGTTGCCACAGATAGTCAACAATTTCCATCTCCTCCTGTCCTCTGTATCCTCAACTCTAACTCCAACTACCTCCATGTCCTCCCTCACTGCATCCATAAATCTTCTCTTTGGCCTTTATCTTAATCTCCTACCTGGTAGCTCCGTCTCTAGGATCATTCTTCTACCAATATATAAACACTGTTCCTACTCTGAACTTGTCCAAACCAGATTCTCTAGCTTTTTCCCCAAACCTTCCTGTCTGTGTTGTCCCCCTAATTACCTCATTACTGATCCTGTCCATCCTTGTCTTTCACAAAGAGAACTTTGGCATATTTCACTCCCCCACCTCCAGCTCTGCCTCCAGTTTTCTACCTATTCCTAGAGTCTCTAATCCATAGATCTTGGCTGGTCACACAAACACAGAATGGGACCAAATTATTAATATTCATTAATAATTCGATTTCTATGAAGATAAATGTGCAAGTTTGCAAATTTGGAAGAAAGAAAGAAGGTAAGAAAGAAAGAAAGAAAGAAAGAATGTTTGCTCTTCAAACGGATGCATTAACAAAAAAGTTAGAATTTTGTCAATGTTTTATATTTAGGATAAAAACACAACAATTAAAGCTAGTTGAATGCTGGATTCATCAGAACAAAATAACATAATGTACAGTTACATTAAGTTACATGTACTATCTGACAGCACTCCTCGCGACATGTGAAATGAAATATTCACAGCGTGAAAAGTGCAGAGATGACGCAGCTGTGAACTCAATTAGGAACGTTGTCAACTATATAAAACCTATACAACCAAGCAGGTGAGAAAAGCTTACATATGATTTATTCAAACCGTACTATTTTCAGGAATTTTTCAGCTGAGAGAATGTTAAAAACTCAATAAAATATATATTAATATATTAATTGTCAATATTCAATGAATATTTTCAAGGTCCTGCTATAGGTCAAAACCTACAACAGGTACAGTGAGAAAAGTTTCAGGCTGTTTTAATCTCCGTAATGAATAAGAACATGCCAACGTGGTAATGGATGCCTGCCATCGTACTTGTAAATTATTCAGAGTCTGGAGAACTAGAGAGGCGGACGGCGCTATCAGGTAAACCTGCGGTGTCATCAGTCCTCCAATGCCCGCGGGGCTCTCCTTTCCGCCCGTCCGCCATTGCTACGTGGGTTTAAACCAGGCAACCACCTGAGGAGCCTGTAGGGTGTTCGAACTGAAATAGACTGTGGCCCTACAAACAGTGTGAAGACTCCATATCTAATACCGCACTATATTTATTAATGAAACACCCGCGCCACTTTAACGCCACTTCTTCCGGATCATTTGGTGCGGCGGAGGCTGGGGCATAACGCATTCGCTGTCCGTGGTGCTGAAAGCTGGACACACCTGTATCCCCCCGGCAAAAAAAGTGATAAAATAACTAAATAAAAAGAGAAATAAATAAGTCATTTGAATGCCAATGTAATACAATAAATGTATTTAGATATCTTCCATACATTTTTTATATATTGCCAGAACGCTGTAGTAAGGATGGTGGACGGTTGACCTTTGCCGATATTGTCATACTCCCAATTTTTTCAAAACTGATGTCGACTGATACCGATATAAGCCGCAGTTTGCGGCAAATTAAGCAAAATCCCATGTAATCGGATACTTATATCACATAATTAGGCTGATATCATTTGCCAGTATTATCGGACGTCCCTAATATTTACATTTAAAATACGAAGACATGCTATAGAGATAATATGCCATACTGAGGTGTTTGTAGCCTACACATGAGTCTGATGCATTAGGCAATGGTCAATGACGATACGTATTTACAAAGGTGACAAGTATGATCACCTTTATTTCCCATCTTTACTGAAAGGTGGAAAGTCCAGGTCTTTGGGAATAATCATAAGACCACACTTTATGTTTTCTTTGGATTTTTGTTCATTTTCTTGCCTGGTATCACTAAGGGTATATTAACTGAAGAGTACAATGAACATGAAAACATGGAATTGGCAAAGTACTGTTTTTGGCAGTACAATGTCATAGCTACTGATCTGAGAACTGAAGTAATTTTGGTTGCGATTAAGAAAGACATGTAAAATAGGCCTTTAGTTGTACCAGGGCGGTCTAAATGTATAGTGTGTTTTCCATGACTGTAGTTTACTGATAGCATTAACATGTCTAAAAAATATTTTCAATAATGATTGGTTATTTAGGTAACACACAAACAGTATTTTCTCAGTATTCCTATCATTTAAGTTTTAATGGCGTTAACGCGTAACAGCTTAACACTTCTATCCCCTCCATTCTGTTGCATTTATTCGACACCTGCTCACTCAGGGCCACATTTTGCAAACTTGTAAGAGGAGTAAGTGGCAGGGAAGGTGGGGGAGGTGGAGGGTGAAAAAGAAGGAAGGGCTGGGGTGGGGTGATGCCGGGAGGTGCAGCCACTGGTAACAGCTCAGTCCGGTGAAGGAGAGCAGAAGAGCTCTGTTCTGAAGCTGCCCCGCTGCCCGGCTTTCATGTCAGGGGCCACTCTGCTCGCGAGGCGCTTGCAGGGAGGAGGATGATGACCATGAACGGCAAGCAGCACTTTTCCATGCACCCGGCCGTGCACGACCCCAAATACACTGGCCTTCACTCAGGCTCGGATGGCATGCGCAGGGTCTGTCTGCCGGCCCCGCAGGTACGTTCTGGTCATGGGCAAAAGAGGGCAGAGTAGCGGGAGAGAGGGCACGGGGTGTGTGTGTGTGTGT
>JAFBJS010008472.1:14868-94908 GCA_016785265.1 Paraplagusia blochii
CCCCCTCCTCCCTCATCTCACCCACTTTCATACCAGCTTGCTTTCATATTAATTTTTATGACCTGCGCTTTGAGGAGGGTTCTCAGCTCTCCTCGGCGCTGCTCGCCTTTGGAAAAAATGTTTTTTTAGATCCTGAGAGTTGCCTGACAGAATTCCCCACTGACGCCGGTTGTGCGCACTCTTGCTTGCAGCTCCAGGGCAATATATTCGGAGGCTTTGATGAGAGCCTGCTGGCACGGGCAGAGGCTCTGGCTGCTGCTGACAGCATTGTCTCTCACGGCAAGAGTCACCCGTTCAAACCAGACGTGACTTACCATACCATGAACAGTGTCCCCTGCACCTCAGTCTCCTCTCCCGCCTCCACCACCGTGCCTATTTCCCACATCCCATCCACCATCGCGACCCATCATCACCACCATCACCTCGGACAAACCCTGGAGGCCGGGGACCTCCTGGACCACCTCTCCACCAGTCTGGCCGTGACAGGGATGGGTGCGCCAGAACCTCCGGGGATGACAACGACGGCTCACCACCACCAGCACCCTCACCACCACCTGCAGACCATGGGGCAGCTTCACCAGGCGATGGCCACTATGGCTCATCCGCACTCGCTGTCAATGCACGGCGGCATGGCGTGCGTTAACGACGTGGAGTCAGATCCCAGGGAGCTGGAAGCCTTCGCGGAGCGTTTTAAGCAGAGGAGGATCAAACTCGGGGTCACCCAGGCGGATGTCGGGTCAGCGCTGGCCAACCTCAAGATCCCTGGAGTGGGATCGCTGAGCCAGAGCACCATTTGCAGGTTCGAGTCCCTCACCTTGTCCCATAACAACATGATTGCGCTCAAGCCCGTGCTCCAAGCCTGGCTGGAGGAAGCTGAGGCAGCTCACCGGGAGAAAAGTAACAAGCCGGACCTTTTCAACGGGAACGAGAGGAAAAGAAAGCGCACTTCCATCGCGGCGCCGGAGAAGCGCTCTCTGGAGGCTTACTTCGCCATCCAGCCCCGGCCTTCCTCGGAAAAAATCGCGGCCATCGCAGAAAAGCTGGACCTGAAAAAGAACGTGGTTCGAGTGTGGTTTTGCAACCAGCGGCAAAAACAGAAACGAATGAAATACTCTGCGGTGCACTGAGGTTTTTTTTCTCCCTCTCATCATGAATAAAATAGCCTACTACATTTTTGATCGAGTGATTAATAATAGCCTAACAGGGATTTATCATCAGCTCCTTGGGTCTGATCTGGGGGAAATCTCCCACAAAAATACTCTGCTGTTTCGTTGGACGTTTCTTTTTGTGTCACTCACTCGATGCACTTTTTAGATTTTTGATATTGGACTTACAGAACACGTGAGGAGCTGCTGATGTTATTTGTCTCGTATCCACACTACAGGAGTCAATCATAGTCAATTCTTTACTGACAGATCAACACATTCAGGATCATTTAGTGAGGGAACGAAGACGGATTTAGGGTCCTGTGGAAATGAGTTGTAAGTTGAATTCCTTTTGTATTGCCGGTTTAAGTCTGAAACGACTCTCCACTATGCAGTAGTACACACGTTGAACTGTAATTTCACCTTCCCATGTCCTACATTTCGGACTTTAACACAACCAACGTCACGTTTTGCTCCTGTAAAAAACTTCTTTATTTAAATGTACGCACAAAACACAGGGTATATGTCTTTTTCTCTTGTTGTTTTAGTAATAATAATAATTATTATAATCGTAACAACATTGTCACGAGGCACATTCGTGTGACTTTTGGTTGCTGCTATATTTTAATATTATTTTGATGTGAATGTATTTATGTTATCTGTATATTACCATGAGGTCCAGACAGTACAGAGGCCTACAGCACTCATATTTAATCTAATTTAAATCTTCATTGTCGTGTCACGAATAATGTCACATAAAGGAAGTGTGAATAGTGAACTGAATAAATTATTGGCCATTTTTAAAAATCCTGTTGAGTCGAGAGAGAACTGGTGTTATTAAGAACAAATGAAATTTCTTGTAAAAAATAGCTTGATAGAGGGAAACCAAAAAAAATAGAGAAACTTGTGTTTTTTATCATTTATGAATTCCCAACCCTCTGTTGGAATGAAATATGTATCTTTGTCTCTTATGATACCATTCAAGTGGCCCTGGGAAACGCGGGGCCTCGACGTTCACCGTGGTTTTCACACTAAGGAGCGCACTTCCACGCGTGTCCCCTGCACTGCTGCTAATGGACCCTTCCTGTCTAATTAGCGCCGTTTTAATTATGGATGCCCCCCTCTTGCCCCCTCCATGTCACACCAGGTTATGTCGTTTGTAGGCTTTGAAATTATTAAGTAATGACGATGCAATATTAATCGTTGAACGGTATAAAAGCGGGCTAATGTGGAGGAACGGAGCACAAGACTTACCGGGGTTGACCGGAGACTCAGGGGACACACGGCGGGAAAACTCGGACTGAACCATTATTTACTGTGCGTACTTGTTTGTTATTGAAATGCGGCCTAATAAAATAGTAAGTATAGATTTACACACATGTTCCTATCTTATCTTAAGTTTTCTTTTTAATTATTATTACTATTATTATTGTTGTAATTTTTATGACTTTTATTTTTGTTGTTGGTAACGTCTCCCCATTTTAGACGCGTTTTGGGCACGTATTAAAATTCTCTTTGACTTATACTTCAAAATGACGTCAGAGAAAACAATGGCTGCGCTTATTAAATCCTCCTTAAGCTCGAACTGAGGTGTTTGGAGTTATTCTCTACCGTGTGAATTATTGATCTGTGTAAAGCTCGTAGTATTGATATCATAACATTCTGGCTGCAGTCGATGGTAAGGTGAGCCTCGGCAACATGCGGTTACTGTGGGCGTTTCAATAATTCAACAGCAGCTCACAGGTTATATTGCATTTTCTCCTGCAATGACGGAGGAGACTTGTTAGCGCCACATGGCACAAGCGAGAAAAAAATTCTATAGATTTAGGCTTTTATATATATATATATATATATATATATAGATAGATAGATAGATAGATAGATAGATAGATAGATAGATAGATAGATAGATAGATAGATAGATAGATATAAAATAAAATCATGAAGGACGTTTCATTTGCCTAATTTGTTCAAATGCCTGAATGTTATCAATAAGATAGCTTATATTTTGAATTAAATTCTGAATGTATTTAATTAAATACACTTTGGTCAAAATGGAAAACCCATAGAGTTTTTCTTCCCACAAATTACATTTTCTAATTCCATAAAAAAAGGCAAACCAACTTCGAGACCTAATAATCTCTTTGGAAAATTTAGATTTAGGATTTTTTTTTTCGTTTTTTTCCTCCACTGTTTTTTTTTTTTTTCGTCTTCAAAGTCTTATCTTCAAGGAAGTTTTATTATATTAAATATTATCGTTAATAGGAAAATTTGCAGATCTCAAAATAAAAAGGTACATTTCTTAAATTGATGGAGAAGACATGAGTTGTTTTGATAAGCATTTCATTAAGCAGAAGTTAATTAAAGTTACTTTCAGACGCAATTCTGCCACGATAACTGAATATTTGTTGATTTTCGTTAAATGAAACTAAAAAAGAACAATAACAATAATTAAAATATGCACTGGGGTTGCACAGTAGAGTCTGTTACAAAAAAAAAAAGAGAGACAAAGAGAGAGAGGCTATGGAGAGGAGAAAGCAAGAAGCAGAGAGAGATGTTTTCATGCAGAGAAGACCATCTTTGACAGAATGAGGATGAAAGAGCAGGTTCGTTGCTGAAGAACCCAAGCGCGGACCTGCACGTGAACGCGCCCTGCACCCCACCCTGACAGAAAGAGACACCCCGAACTCAATAATTCATCAGGCGCCAGTAGCAACAAATGTGAATGCGACCAGAGCGGAGGGGAGAGACAGACGCTGTGTGTTCGTCACCCTCTATTTTCATCACAAGCCAAAGGAACAGAGGACTGAGCCACTGAAGACCTGGACGCACCTCTACCTGTGCAAGCACGCACGCAGACACAGAGATTGTGTTACTGCCCTGGAAACCTGAGGACAGGGGTGGTGTCTTTCTTCTCAAGGAAGACACAGAGCGTCCTCTCCTATACCTGTCCTCTGCTCTGGACCACATTCATGAAAAAGAAGAAAAAAAAAATAGTGATCAGCAAAAACGTGTATCTATTTTGAATTCATCACACATTACCTGAGTGTTTTTTTTTCTTCAGGTAATGAAATCAATGATCAAATGGATAAATAAATAAATATATTATTACAAGTTACGCATAAAAAGTAGATTATCTATTAATTGCTGGGTGCCTGGTATCATTAAAGGTATACTGAATACAAGGAATGCAATGTGTAAAAACACAGTTTTTATCAGTAAAACTGAAGTGATTTTGTTAACTACAAATAAAAAAACTATGTAAAATGGCTAGATATTAGCTCTGAAATGAAATTTGTATGATTTATACTTGTTGTCATCAATATATTTGGCCAAACAAATGCACGTAAGTTGAACCAGGAATAAAAAAATTAAAAATAAATTGAAAAAAAAAAAAAAAAACAGCAGGATGGTGACAAATATAAGTTCAAAAACATGATTGATTATATAATCTGACACAGTTAATATTTCATGGACCACAACAGTTACATGCATCTGGATTAAAACCTGCCGTTGATGTATGTTATCGTGTTTGACCTCCAAAAAGACACAAAATAGCTGTGAACCTTCAACAGACAGGCGCAGGGCGGGAGGGGCTGTGATGCATAATGTCGGAGACACTTAGAGAGTCTCACTTGCCTAATTCCTTCCTCAGGCCTCAGGAAGAAGTATTACACCCCCACCACCACCACCACCTTCTCCTCAACACACACGCATACATACACCATTCATTATTCAAATCATCTCCATTATCAAAGTGTCCAGAGATAGAAGATTAGCTCAGCCAGAAATAACTAACCATGGCATGATTCTTTTTCCCTTTTCTTTTTTTTTTTTTATTTTACAAAGCACTCAGCTGGTCAGGTGCAGGGCTGCCCACATGTTAAGATTACAACATATAGTCTGAACATAACAATCCTCTTCAGGAAAAATGGGAATGCAGTGTAGTGATGCAGGGTGCAGACAAGTCAGAGGGTGAGGAGAAGGGTGTTAGAAGGAAAAAGGCTGGAAATGTCAAAAAGTAGGTGAAACAAAAAGACAATTTCTGCATCTGATAAAAAACATTAATATGATCTACTTTATATATAGCAGTTGTTGGCAAACTTTTTGACTTGCAGACAACAATTGGTGTGAATTGTTATGAATGTCATGGGAAAGTTCTTCATAAATGCAAAAAAAAAATGCTTTTAGATGTCTATGTGCCTTCTATAGACAAAACATGGGGAATGCAAGACTTAGACATGGTTGGTGGGTGGGACTGAACGGGCAGTATTTAACCCTAAGGCCTCAGTTTTATTGATATTAGAGGCATATCTAGTGATATCATCATTGACATATGCAATGACATCATCACCCACAACATGTGCACTGACATCATAATAATAATACATTTTTTCATGGTCAGGTCACTCAAGGACACTTTACTAAGAACAGATCATTATAAAAGCAGGGCATAGGAACACATTGAAATTAAATGAAGAACAGAGGCAGGGAGGATGGAGGTTAGAGGGAGTATGCAGTCCGAAACAGGTGTGTTTTCAGTTGAGATTTGAAGGTGAGGAGAGAGTCACAGTTAAGGAAATCAGATGCTAAGGGCGTTCCAGAGATGGGGATAGATGCTCTGGCTCCCATAGTACTGAGGCGAGCAGGTGGAACAGGGGATGGAGGAAGAGAAGTTTATAATCAATGTGCCAGTGGAGATGCTGCAGGGTGGGGGTGATGTGGTGGTGGGAAGGGGTCTTCGCTGCATTTTGTTTCAGTTGTACTTTATGGAGAGACTTTTGGGAGAGACATTTGGGGGAGACTGTAGAAGAGAGAGTTGCAGTAGTCGAGGCGGGAAGTAACATGTACAAGGATCGTATGTACAAGGATAGCGGTGGTGTGAGTGGTGAGGGAGGGGCGGAGTTTGTTGATGTTAAGGAGGTGGAAATATGCTGCGTGGGTTATGGTGTTTATGTGAGCCTGGTAGGAGAGTGTGCTGTCGAGTTATGATCATGCGCAGTAAGATCATAAATTGTAACATCATCACTGACACAATACAAAGCAATGATATAATTTGGACAGGTTTGGAAGGCCAGAATACAAAGCTGACCGGGCTGCATCCAGCCCCCAAGCCTTAGTTTGCCAATATTTGATTTAGCCAAAATTATCACTGACATCATGTGCAGCGCCTTCATAAAAGACATCACCGACCTCTGCCTGATTTATAATCTATCATCAAATAGATATATGTCTGTAAGGCAAGTCAACAGTGTTTTTGTACAAAGTCTGTCATGTTTTTTTTTTTTTTTCCCATTCAACACAAAACACATTTCTAATGCCATATGATGATCTATGTTTTCTGCCAGTAAAAATGCTTGGTAAAAAAAGGTTCAAGTGACTCACAATGCAGTTGTAAACATAAACAGCAAAGTGACGCAGACAAAAAGGTTCACTTGTCTGCAACTCTTATGGTTTGGACTCAGTCCTCTTCACTCACAGTGAGGCTGGATGCTAATCACCAGTGACAGCAAGGGCACATGCTGGTCCCACTGTGGAGCCCATCTCTCCATGGTCACAAACCTCCATACACTGTCAGCCGAGTCGCTGTCCCATCATATCACATGGTTATGATCCACAATCTAGAGGCAAACAGATAAACAGCTTTTACAATGATGGGACAGTGCTCAGTGTTAGGACCAGACAGTGTATAAGAAACAGAGACAAACCTAAATAAAACATGGTTGTAAAGTTAATTCCAATTCATATTTTTTTCCCTGTTACATCGCAGTCTTTCTTGGAAAGTGGGAAGTAAAGGAATATTTAATGATAATCTTTTACGGCATAGAAGAATAGTTTATGAAGAAGAAAATCTATGGCCTCATCCATTATATTCATAAGGAATATACAGACTTTTTTTTACTTTTGGAAGGAATCTGGAGTGATTGGGAAACCCCAGGTACACGCAAAGAAAGCATGCAATCTCCACAGAGAAGACTGATGATTAAACTAGTGATATTCTGCTTCAAGACAATAGTGCAAACCACGGCTCTACTGTGTAGACAACAATTAATTCTCTGCTTCAGAACACGACAATTAGAGTAAAAATCATGCAAATGAGGTAGGGAAAAAAAATTCAAATTACTGTTGAAGTGCACAGTAAGACATGCTGCACTGGCTGTGGACACAGGGGACGACAACTACAGCAGTGTCACTGTCAGTGAATCGTCTGCTGCATGCTTCCTCTCTCCCCCCACTCCCTCCACTGGGCTGTGCCTTTGAAGACAGACATGAAAACCAAGCACGGCCACAGTGGGGCCCCTCAAGGAGGTCCCCCAGCAGATGCAACCACTCGCCCTCCCCCTTCTTCTTCCGTTGGCCCCAGGCAGTGAAGACAGCCCTGAGGCAAATCGACCAGGGGCACAAAAAAAAAAAAAAATAGGCAGGGTTATGTGTGTGCGTGTGCAGATCAAGGAGAGAAAATTAAAGACAATCATCAGATTTGGCCTTTGTGTACTTAAGTCATTGATTTATATCCTATTATTAATTTGATTGTTGAATCGTCTCCTCACTCTTTCTCTACCATCTCTGTCTTGTTGTAAGGTTTATATATATATATATATATACAGTATATATATATATATATATATATATATATATATATATACACCCCTTCTTCAGGGTTTGCCACAACAATTTCACATTATCTACATTTTTTACTCTAACTCCAACTACCTCCATTTCCTGCCTCAATGCATCCCTCAATCTCCTCTTTGTCTCCTACCTGGTAGCTCCATCTCAAGGATTATTCCTCTACCAATGTGCCCACTGTCCTTCTGAATGTTCAAACCACCTCAATCTGGCTTCTCTAGCTTTTTCGCCAATCCATCTTGTCTCTGTTGTCCCTCTTATCACCTCATTCCTAATCCTGTCCATCCTTGTCTCTCATAAAGAGAACCTCAGCATCTTTAACTGCTCCATGTCCAGCTCTGCCTCCTGTTTTTGTCTATTCCTGGTGTCTCTAATCCATCCATCACAGTCTCAAAACTGTCCTGTAAACATTTCCCTTCACCTTAGCTGACACTCTTCTATCACAGATCACTCCTGGCTCTTTTCTCCAGCCCTTCCATCATGACCAGTTAATTCTAAGCATCTTAACCAGCCACTGTGGAGCAGAAGCCAGTGTTTTATAATGACGGTCACAAACCCAGGAAAGCCCAGAAAAATGAGGGTTGCATCAGGAAGGGCATTGACATACATATATATATATACATATATATATATATATATATAGACATATATACATACATACATACATACACACACACACATATATACATATATATATATACATACATACATATACACACACACACATATATACATATATATATATATATATATATATTTTTTAAGATATACATATACATACATATACACACACACACATATATATATATATATATATATATATATATATATATAAATTAAAGCAAAGAAAGACTGTTGAAAACAAAGTCTTTCTGTGCACACCTGAACACTTCACAGAGACAGCACCTGGAACAGGTCTTCCCTTAACTCTCACATTGCATCAAGTCATGAAATGACGGGTACAATGTCCAAAGCAAAAGGCAGAGAGAGAGAGTCCACATGCATTCTTAACATTTAGTCATAAAGATGTAAACCGGATGTTTCTGAAACACGACAGAACATCTGACATACACTGGTGGCATTGAACTATATTTCTATAATAATATGGAGACCTCATCTCCCTGCCAGTCTCAAGTTTATGTAATACACATTTTTGACGCATTAAAAAAATAGAATGATTGCACGTTTCTCTATATACGGAAAATCCTCTATATACAGAAATAAGGACGCAAATTTATGATTTTACAAATGAACACAGAGAACGAAATAAACCTGACACACTGTTGTACTCCAGCGTTATTTAAGCTATTTTACCAACTTTTCTGAAAGGTTGGTTTCTGAAATAACAAGATAAAACACAGTTTTGACAATTAACATTCCTAATTTCATCCTAATTATTAAGAACGTTTACAGGAAGTGTGGTGAAAAGCAGGAATGGTAGAAGTAATGACAAGTGTTATATATTTTCAATCGTAACACAATCAATGTTGAATGATGAATTTTATTTAAAAAACATTAAAGTTTCCAAACAGCTGTAAATGAAAATATATTAAATAGAATAAAAATAAAGTAAATATGGATAAAGGTAATCTATTTTGCAGTTTCTGTGCTTTAAGGTTCTACTGCTGGGATTAAATCTTGTTTTTATCTCCAAAACTTGTTAAAACAAGACCAAGTCTTTAATAATTAATAATACCAAAAAACCCTTAACAAATGTCTATATTGTTTCTTCTCTTTTCTTTTCTAAGATTCTTGCAGCCTTAAAACCCATTCTGAAATTTGAAAAAAAAAAAACAAAAAAACACTGCTGTTGGACTGGCTTAACTTTTCGAACAACGAATTGTGCTATGGTGGAGGTTGAAGTGTCCGATGCATGTGGAGAGGTCTCTCATCAGGTGTGGTATCTTAACCTCTGTTTGCGATGAGCTCTTCTTCTCCAGTAACTTAGTACAGTTTGTCTGTAAAGACAGAAAACGCATTAGTAACAGGTTTAAGTATCCTGTAAAAAAAAAAAAAAAACACACCATAAAAATATTCTGGAAAAAAAATTGCAATTCTTACACGTGTATGACTGAAAAACTGGTCAAGATGTCTCACAATCTCATTCATCTTCTCTTTCTTGCATGTGTGGTTATTATAGAGGATGTCAGACACTTTGCAAAAGAACTTGTACTGAAATATAAATAGATGAAATAAATTTTTACTCAGGTTATTCTTGAAATCGCCACAGGCACAGGATTTCAACAGGATGTAAATGAATAAAAAAAAAAAAAAAAAAAGCTCTTACCCCGCAGTCGTAATTGTCCTTTACGTTGTTGACAAAATCCTGTAAAAAGTTTGAGATAAAATAAAAATCTGAATACGTTTTCTAGATCTAGTTGACTGTGTGGGATTTGTAATATCAATCAAACATGAACATAAAACTAGATGAAGTACTTACGTCACATTTAGTGAAATCTGTCTCATTAACAATGTTGACAATGCTCCTAAGGTTAGGAGTGACAGGACAGGTGCCAACCAGAACGACAACAGCAGACATCAGCAAGAGTACTGCTTTCATGATGGTAGCTTTGTCGGATGTGCAAATGAGAAGTAACCTGGTCCAAGAGCTTCTTGAATGTGCTGCCAACCTGGAGCTCGATGTAGAGGTAATTTATGTTTGTCGAGCCCACGCTTTAACTGACAACGCATGCAAGATAACATCTGGTGGTTGACCGATTCTTCATCAAAATGATGCTACATTTCTCTGAACTGGTCCTACACTGCAAAAAAACTAATCATGATTGGTCAAAGAATCTTTGACAAGTAATCCAACAAGAAAAAATAGGTCACCTTAGTCTGTAAAAATCTGTGGAATCATCATATACACGAGGACAAGTCAAAGATGAGAAAGGAGTTAAATTTAATTCTTCACCAATATTAGGGTTTTTTTCCCCACTTTCATTGACATTTGTGAACAACAAACATTGATAAACACATGTAAACCATGTTTCCGACTTTTGAATATATAATTAGGTATTGAAAAAACCCTGTCCACTGTAATGAACAAATCCTCCACCTGCTCAGTGAAGATAACTGGTCAGGGAACTTATGCTGCACTTGGTGATCTCAGAATTCTGCTCATGGTTTTTGCGGATCCGGTAGAAATGTTCTATGTAGCTGGAGCGGCCGAGCAGCTCCACGAAGTCCTCGTCGTGGGTAATGATCAGCAGTTGGAAGTTGCGCTGACGAGAGCGACTTTTTATAATTCTGGGAAACCAGAAAGACAGAACCAAATGAGAGGAGATGAAGAAATGGTTAGGGCTCGACCACTCACAAAAAAACATTGTTTCAATTCAGAAAATTATATACCAAATCAGTGTTCCTCAACCTTTTTTGCGCCCCAGACCGGTTAAATGACGTGTACCATTTCATGGACAGGTCATTAATTTGTGGCAGATAAATACACCTCAATAAAATTAAATTACCTGTGCTCTGAAATATTTTCCTACCTATAAAATCTTCCTACCTGAATTAACTGTGCATAAGCACAAGAAGGATTTCTCAAGAGCACACTGTCTATAACTTTCTGCTACCAGGCCGATATAAAAAGTAAAAAGAATCTTGTATCAATGACTCTGCGTCATTTTGAGTTTATTGTTGTTGTCTTCACTGAGAAAATATTTCCCAATCAAATATAGTTGCATAATGCATGATGGAATCCTAGTCATTCTAATGTAATAGCCAGATTGTCACCAATCAGCTACTAAATTTGCCACTTATTGATCTAAAAAAAAACATATTCCTCCCTGAAGAACTTTCGGAATAAAATAGCTTGCCATAAAGAGTTATTGGGACATTTTTTAAGCTTAACATACCTTGTAAGCTTAACATACCTTGTTCTTTTTTAATAACTTAAATAACAGCGTGTAGGTCAGGGATTAATAAGGTTTGATATGGTTTCTAATGTTTTATCAGTCTTTATTGTATATTTACTGAAACCCAATCCAGAAATATTGACAATGATTTTCTGAATACACAGATAATCATCAGTGAAATAATGCTTTAAAAGAAAAAGCATGTCAGCAAGTGTTATTCATGTGGGTGTGGTAGATGCGTGTACTGACTCTACAAGTGCGTGTGCCAGGGACTCGATATTCTCCCGGTCCAGGTTGGTGGTGGGCTCATCCAGAGCCAGGATCCCACAGTTCAGGCAGAAGGTTTCTGCCAGAGCCAGACGGATGATCAGGGAGGCTAACACCTTAAAATCAAACAAAACCAGGTGGAAATTTAGCTTAATTTCTAAATCAACTAGTAAATAAATAAATAAATGACAACCTTTTGTCCGGCACTGCAGCGCCCTCTCATGTCCAGAGAGGTGTCTCCTTTCACCATCACCACTCTGTAGTTGTAAACCCTTCGCTTTGTCGCAGCTGTTGAGCTCTCATCCACGTCGGACCTGATCTCCACATATTCAATATCTGCCATAATACAAAATTCGATGATTTACTGCTGACCTACTGAACTATATGTTAATGAGAACACATGGAAATGAAAGAGACCTTGGCCCCTGTAGGTGCTTCTCCAAAGATCGCGGATGATCTTGTTGATCTCATCCATCTTCATGCTGTGGAACTTCATAATCGATCTAAGGAGGAGAAAAACATGATCATGAAGAAATATTTTTGATAATAATAATAATACATTAGTGGGGGTAATGACGTGGAGGATGTCAGATAGATGGGGAGGTGGGAGGATGGGAGGAGGGTGTTTGTGGATGGCCATGTAAGTGAGGAGGAGAAGTTTGTAATTGATTCAATATTTAACTGGGAGCCAGTGGAGATGCTGTAGGACGTGGTTTATGTGATGGTGGGAAGGGGTCTTTGTGATGATACAGGCTGCTGTTGGGTTTACAGGAGAGGTAGAGCTGGGTGTCATCCTTGAAGTAGTGGAAATTAATATCAAATAGGCGGAAGATGTGGCCAAGGTGGTGGAAGTATATGATAAAAAAGAGGCCCCAGGTCAGATCCCTGGGGCACACCCATAGTGACTCAAGAGGATTTTGAATTAAAAGATCTGAGTGCAGCCTCTGAAGTAAGACTGGAACCAGGTGAAGGGTGTGTGAGATAGTCTAATCTGATTTTTAGGTTTTATAGGTCAAACAAAAAAAAAAAATTGCTGATTTTAGTATAAAAGAAAAAATAAACATTTCCACCAAAACTTTCTTTACTAGACTTAGAATGACAAGTAAATGATACTCAAGTTTTCAAAGGGAAGCTAATGTGATTAGTTTGTGATTCATGGGGAAAACATGCATATACATACAAAATTAATATTTTATTTTTCAAATAATCTCAACTTTCTATTTTTGTTTTTATGTGTTCACAACACTTCTTCCTGGGGTATTGTACAACAAAAATTATAAAAAATATATAATAAATCACAATACAAAGCAACATAGTTCAGTCCAAAAAAAGATAACTTATGACACATTATTGACGGTAACTTTTGCTTTCCAGCATTCTGAGAATAACCATTCAACCAACACTGCGAACTGCAAAAAAAAACCTCTGAGGTTTTAAAAATTAGATGAGAGACGATTGATAAGAGTTCACTAGCAAAGACGAAGTAAAACCCTCATTTCTCAGTTTCGAGGACCAAAAGATTATAAAATCTGCTGAAAAGGAAAGGAAATTACGTCAGAGGTCCCGGTAAGATTCAGGAAAAATTCCTGTGCTGTGGCTAATCTCAGATGAGAAGAAACGTGGCCCATCACAAGAAATGACTTAAACAGACAAAGATTCTATTTAAGATAAAGGGTTAGCAATGAAATACTGTTATAAAAAAATAAGGAAGGGAACGGAAGCAGATTTTACTGTAAATAAGCCAGATGTTAGTTTTTAGCAACAACTGTAATCCATTAGTAAGTTTCTGACACTGTACTCATAATTGAAAAAATAATCCCTATCTTGTTGAATTAATTTTCAGGGTTGCTTATTTAGGTAGGTCAATACTGACATAGATGATTGGACATACTGTATTTTAATGTTAGGGACAAAGAAAGGAGCAAAGATTACTCCAAGACATTTCCTTTTTCTATGCCAGTGATCCAATAAAAAAAACACCTGCAGATGAGCAAAATATCAGAATACACCAAGGTCTATTCATATCCAGATGCATTAAAGACAGATGAAACATGGATTTTTTTCCAACCTGGTTTTTGGTGCCCACATTAATTGATAGGGTTTAGTTTTCTATACTGACAATCTCAAAAAAACAAGCAATTCTGCATACAAGTAATTTTTTTCCATTATTATTGCCCCTATTCAGCAGGTTTTTAGTAGATCAGAACATATTAATTCTGTTATATTTTATGGTTCAATATTTCATGATTCAAGGTATGAGAAACTTGAGTTACTGGAGGGTATTATGCCCTTATCTGGAGGTTCTTGGTAATTTATCCGTTACCTGGTCACAGCGGCAGCAGTCGCCATGACCACTACCCAAATCACACTGCACTGTACCAACCCCTTATAAACCTTCCTGCAGGTGGTGAGTCAACTGGAACAGTGGTCCTCAACCACTGGGCTGGGGACCGGTTCCGGTGCATTGGTGAATTGGTGCCTGGCTGCATGGAAATAATGTTTCCTTTGGCCCCATCAGGCTATTACTTCCACTTGATCCATACCCATGTCAACAAAAGAACTGAACAATAGAATGGCTTGGATGCCATCATCAATAGTGCAACTATATTTGATTAGGATATATTTTCTCAGTGAAGACAAAATCAATAAACTCAAAATAATAAAGAGTCATTGATACAAGATTCTAACCTTGTATACCAGTCTGGTAGGAGGAAATTATAGGCTGGGTGCACTTGGGAAAGCCTTGTGCCCATGCACAGTTAATTGTGGTTGATATTAATATTTTGACCTAATATAGAATTCAACATTCATCAAAAGAGAAGCCATATACTAATAAACATTTTATTGATTAGTCCCTGATACTCACATCCTTGTATTCCTTTTCTAAAACCTTTATTGTCCTCAACCTGAGTAGATTCTGCAACAAATGGATTTTGTTATCTTATTACTGAAACCTTTCACATGAAAGGCTGCATAGAACTTTTTATCTTGATAGAATGTTACGCCAACGCATTTTGATAAAACATGACTAATATGTTAACTCTGATGCTATCTAGCACAGTAAATGCATTCTTCCTTTTCTGTGGCTAATGCTGTGTCATTAATGCTGACCTACATAACTCCAAACGGATATCAACTCTAGACCAGATTGAAACCTGTAGATGCAGTGACTGTGTATCTGTGGGTTGTCATAATGCTCGTCAACACTCGGCAACAATCGGCAAACAAATAGTCCAAATACAAGCGATCAGTCCAGACAGTGCAGTACTAGCATTCTCCTTCTTCTTCTTCAATAAAGTTTGCTCACATTAAGAAGACAATGTAGACAGTCCAGTTCCATAAACTGCCCCTTACTGATTCCTATGAGAGGAATCCAAAAGAAAAATGCAAATCAACTATTCAAAATTTTTTTGCAATGTAGGTGATTTGGGGACAAACACAAAAACATGTAATTTCAATGGAAGGCACCATCGTAAACCCACTCATATATTGGACCAACAAAAGAAACAAACATAATAACTGGGTCATTGACTATTAAAAAGAATGGAACCTCAATCAGTAAGTAGGACAGTCTGATGGCAGGATTGAGACTTGTAGTTAGAAAAATGTAATTGAAGTGAGTCAAAATATAAGTTATTGACTGCATTAAATGCACCATACAAACTTTCAATACAGTACTCAGAAGTGACTTGCGGCACAGTTACTTCACAAACCCCATTATTATGTAATTTGTCGTAAAATAAATTATAAAGAACTGTTCAACTTCCCCAGTTGGTGACGCACCAGATTAGACCAGTTCTTTAACCAAAGAACATTGACATTAACAACTGCATCTCAGAAAAAAACCCACACATTAAAATTGTGAGTCAAACCATTAATACATTAATGAAAGGTCAGTGGTCTGAAGGGAGGAGAGCAAGAAGAATGACTCACATTCTAAGCCATTACTGGTAAAGAGGCGAAACATAAAAGAAAGGTGAAAACAGATGTCATCAACTGTTTAGCTGCGTAAATCGCTGTCATCCAATACCTTGCTAGGAAAATAAGCAGTTTTTTATTTTTATGTGCACTGCAGGCTGGGGTAAACTTACTGATCCAGGGCCTTGTAGTAAAGATCCAGATCTTTAATGACCAACTCTGTGGTCCTCATGATGATCATCTTGTTTTTATAGCGCTCCTCTGCTTTGTCGTACTGATCTTCTCGTAGCTCTTTCCTATAAGTCATTAACAAAAGTGAAAGGCTTCAGTAGAAATGTACCCTAAAATGTAACACCATCAACATATCAAATATAAATAGATCTTAGCAACTAAAATATGGGTCCTTAGGTGGAATAAGTTGACTCTTTTTTTTTTACCTGTAGTGCATGATCTCCTCCTCAAAACCTTTCTGTCGTCCCAGTGCAATACTCCTGTTCTTTTTTAGCTCCTCTAACCTTCGCTCCGTATCCCTCCGCTCTCTGAAAAGCCACAAAACTTAAAACATCATCTCACACTCAAAATTTCACTAAGGATTTTAAAATGTAAACCTTCAAACTTGTAGTGCAGCTGACATTTCTTAGATAATTTAACCACTAAATAAAGTAAACAAAACGTTCCCTTCAATCTTACTGGCGAAGCTGCATGACTTGCATGTTCCCCATGTCCTTCATTAAAGCCTCTTGTCTGGCCACCACCTCCTTCAACTCTTCCATGCGCTTCCTCAGGGTCAAGTTATCCTGCAGCCAACGCTCCTGAACCTAAAGGAAACAAACAAGGACGACATTGCATGAACAATGAAGTTGCCTAAGAATCCATTGAGTTAAGAACTGAAACATAGAGCATTACAGTAGCTTCTCATCTTCAAATCTGCTAATTTGTCATTTGTAATCTTTAGAAGCTATACCTTCTGAGTGTCAATATCCTGGCGAATGTTTCCCATTTCTTTGCTTGTCTTTTCTTTTTGCTTCTCAGCCTCATGTAGCTGGGAGTTGGTCTCCTGAAGCTCAGACTCTTTTTGCTTTGGAAAAAAAAAAAAAAATCAGATTTTTACATTTTATGTGGATGTTTCGGCCAAGCATTGTTGAACTGGACTTGGACCAAACTAACATTACCTCTTTGTATTCATCCTTGCCTTCATCCAGATACTTGGTGATATCTTTCTCCAGGTTGCTGACCACCTTCACTCTTTCTTTGATAGCACTGACCTAGGCACAGACAAATACATGTCTGTTATTCAATATACACAAAGTAAAATGGAAAAAAAATTGAATGATAAACATTCAATAAAAGAGAACAGACAGAATTTATTCACCTTCTCCTGCCCCTCTTCTTGTTTTTGCTTCTTGCGCTCTAGGAGTTCTTGCTTCTCCTGTTGCAGTTTGTCCAGGGAGGTGGACAAAGGAGAAAGTTGTTCCTTTGCTTCCTTCAGTCACAAGATGAATGGAATTGATAAAACAGATTAGTTGTTTGGAAGTTTACAGTTACTCTAAAATATACAGGCATGAATACCATTGTTTTCTCTTTAATAAAAGTGGCAATGTGTCAAACTCTCAAGTTAAAACTCTCAAGAGAGTTCATGAGCTGCAAGTCTCAAACTTGCAAGTCTCTGTGGGAAACTGATTATTTATGAAATATTTTCTTTTGTATTGAACACTAAAAGTTGATGCGGCCCTTTGGTATAAAGATAGTGTGGGCGGTGGACTTCAACTTATTAGAGTTTGAAACCCCAGCGTTAAAATAATACTTGATTCCAAAATAACACAAATACCCTGATGTCTCTGGTTAAGGCTTGAATCTCTGTTGTGAACTCAACACACTGCTCTTCCAGCTGCTGCTGTTTCTGCATGTCACTGCTCAGCTGGAGCTTCTCGGCCTTTGTCTCATTCACAGAACTTTTCAGCATCTGGATTTGGTCCTGCTGGTCCTGGATCAGTTTACGTTTCAGCTCCATCTTGCTGGAGGCTGCAAGAGCACAGACAGTAAACAGTGTTGATGGGTCAAAAGGTTTAATTAACATCAGAAATTCATTTCTCGTTTCTTCTGTCTTTTAGTAGTAGTAATTGTGTAAAACCGATTACTGTATCTTAACCTCTTAAAGGTGTTTGAAATGATTTTGAAACTTATTACTAAGTCATCTTACTGGTGTCTATCTTGTGCTGAGTTTCTTGTTTCTCTTGACTGACTTGCTGGACAGTTCTGCTCAGGTCTACTCCCTGGAGTTTGGCACCCTGCTGAGCTATTTTCCTCTCCACCTCTTTAAGATCCATCTGGGAAGAAGAAAGTGCAAAGTGACTTAATACAAACACAAGGTCCAGTACTTGTTGTTTTTTTGCCATGGGAAATTATCTTGACTTCCAGTGGGATCACCACTTCTAGGAAGGTTCAGATAGAATGGTAGGGTACAGTGTGATAAGTGTTTCGGTTGTGGAGACTGTGTCCACAAACCCCAGTAATAGATAGGTGGACAAAGTTAGATGAATGAATGGAGATTATCTTTTGTATTAGTGGGAAATATCAGATATATCAGGACATGGGGGTGATGGCTGTAACCTTTAACTAGAGAAATTAAATAAAATGTTACCAAGTATCTGTCCATGAGAGATATGTCCTGCAGACACGCTTTGGCTGTCTCCTCCTCTGACATTAGGGTAGCCAGCAATGTGTCTTGCTCCTCCACATCCCTTTTCAGTCGATCAATTTCTCTGTTCACAGTCTGAAGGCGGTTTCTTAACTCAGGCAATTCCTTTTCCTGCAACTGTCCTATGGTTTGCCTAGAAACAAGAATGAAAATAAGAAAGATAGTAATATATACTGTATAATAGTTGTTTGCCATACTGTTGTCAGAATCAACAACACAGAATGTTTCATTGTATTTCAAATAACCTTAGCAGAACTTTTCCCTTAATGGATTCTGTTACAAAACTTTAACACTAATGTTTGCAGTCTCTAATACTTCAAATAATATATATATCAGATATATTTAAAACCAAAAAATGTTGGTTAAGCAGTTATATTAGAACTTAACTGTTGATGGTGCAATGTTCATTACTTTAGCTTGGTTTTAACAAGATAAGATTTAACAGTGTATGCTAAGTAGCCAAATAAAAACAATAATAATGATAATTATTATTATATAATTATTGTCACAAACCTTTGCCACCTTTATTTATATTGGTTGCACTGATAAAACTGATAGGTTAGGTATTCCTAAGTATTAGCTTCACGGTAACAAGGCTGAACAGATGATACTTGTGGTACCTACATTATCAAATGTAGTTGAAATAAAACCATTAAAAATACAAATAAGAAATATAACCATGGATCAATCATGAAAAGTACGAGGTGAAGTTTAAAAAAAAAAAAAAAACTGTCTTTTTTTCATATGGCCATCATGCTTCAACCCTGACCAATAGGACAAATGTCACTGACAGCTCACTGACAGTACCTGACTGGCCTAAGGGCCATCATCTCATCTTTCTTCCTCTCTTTCCTCTTCAGGTCCTGCTCAGTGTTCTTTAGTTTGTCTGGCACCAGGCGCAGTTTGGACTGCATGTCACTGATGACTTCCTGCAGGTCAGAGTCTGAAGGAAAGGTCCGCTGGCACACTGGACAGCAGGGCTCCCGCTCCTCTGTCAGCTGGCTAATGAACTGTGTGTACACTGCTGTGGCTCCAGCCAGCATGGCTGTACAAAGACACCAGGGACAAGAAAAAGAGTTACAGATCAGAGAACAGACTATGAGATGTTAAATTTAAAAAAAAAAAGCAAACATGTTATCAGGTTACCAATAACGATTAATAACTATAACGTAGTATCATGGTAAGTAGATTTTTGTTGTTTCAAATCGTTATAATGGAAAGGAAAAGGAAAGCAAACTACTTGTCATTGTCATTCACGAAATGTGACATCTGTATTTAACCCATTAAAATGAACAGTGGGCAGCTTTGAGTGCCCAGGGAGCTGTGAGAGGAAACGGTGCCATGGTAAGTGGACCTCAGTGGTAACTTAGCAGTTGGTGGATTCGAACCTGGAACCCCCCCTAACCCAGTCTTGTTTCTTAACCACTAGGTCACCACACGGTGTTTATGTATCTAGTACAGTGTCCTTGTGTGTCTGAAAGGGGGGCCTCTAAATAAAATGTTTTTTGATTTATTATTATGTAGTCAAGCCTAGAGTTTGTTTGGCTATACAGTAAAAAAGTTAGTGTAAAGTTTCAAATAACTTAAATAAAATCAATAATAACAAAATAAAACTGTCAGTTAAAGATAAAACCGGTAAAAAAACAACAATATTACAAAAGACAATTAAGTATGAAATACATATCAAAAAATTTAAAGAAAATAAAAAGGCCAAAAATTTGTGGGGAGGAAGAATTGCTTTTCATTCACCTCTTTGTTTGAATACTTTTTCCAGATCATCCTGCAGTTTGGTCAAGTCCTGTTCTAAATCCTGACTTCCGCAAACATTAAAAAACTTTTCCTCATCATCAACCAGCTGCTGCTCCTTCTTTCGTAGTTCTGAAGCAATGTGGCTTTTGTTCTGCTCATTTGATGCCAGATCCTTACTGAGGAGGCGAAACAATCACACGCTGTTTAAATACTTACTTAAAATGCATTACAGTACAATTTTTACATAGACACATTCAACATACTTGAGTTTAGCAAGTCTGTCTCTGGTACTGTTGATTTCTTTAGACTTGGAATAGATCCAGTCTTCCAGCTCTCTCTTATTGGGAAAGTGACCCAGTAAAGACACCAGATCCTCACTGTGGCGTGACTTAATCTTTCGAACTTGGTCTTCCTTTTCAGACTGCAAGAGGAGATAAGAACTATAAGAAAGCTACATCATATACAGATGACAGCACCAAAGAGAAGACCCTGGAATAGTTGACAAGTCGCTGTTTGGTAGTGTAATAAATTGTGATCTTTTCATGTCACCTTGTCTTTTTGGAGCATGTCCATCTGTGTGCGTGCAGTGGTGTGCATATTTAATGTCTCCATCTCTTGGTCCAGCTGTCTCTGTGTACGGTCAAGGTTAGCCTTTTCTTTCTGGAGCTCCAAAACCTCAGTCTTAAGCTGCTCAACATTAGAATTCTCAACTGCAGTCTGTAGCTCCCTCTCCTGTGGAGGAATGGAATAACAGAAAAATGGAGCAAGTTTGTTTCCAAAACTTTAAAAGAAGAACTATACAAGTGCTTCATGGCTGTTGACTTACAGCTTTGGCCAATTCACTTTCCAGGTGCTGCAGGCGGGTGGAGGAACCCTCCAGCCTCTGAAGCTCTGCTCTGACATTTCTCAGTTCTTGCTGCTTCTTCCCCTGCAGGTCTCTCTTCAGCTCCACTGTCCTTTCTAGACCAGTCTTCTTATCCCGCATTTCATCGATGGCCTGTTGCTTCTGCTGCTCTTTTGTCTGCAGGTCCATCTAAGAGATAATAAGAAAATGAAAAAATTAAAGCTGGGGATTAAAATAATCAACATCACATGCATAGTAAGGTGAGATGAAAAAAAAAAAAACACAAACGTAATAAAATCGAAAGATCAAATATGCACACTCTATATATGTTATTTTACCATAACACGATCAAATGTGTCTTTCTCCTGCTCCACTCTCTGATCAACTTGACTGTGGAAACTCTTTAGCTGAATGGCTGTAAAGGGCGGTCGGTCATATCCCTCCATGTCCAGGTATGACGATAAGGAACGAACCTGTACCAGACACAAACAACATTGATTTTGTTAAGTGGTTCATTTTTATCTTAATAATCGTTGTTTTTTATCACTTTTTTAACTAATTAATAATCACTCATACTGTCTGTTTTTAAAAAAACTTGTTTTCCTGTGATATACCAGATTATCAATTTATTTTTGTTTGTATGATAACAAAACTGTGGGAAGACTTTATATGGCTCACCTGAGTGTCACGATTCTTTATGTTTTGAGTGTGACGATCAGCCTCCAGCTGTAGGCGACCTAATGAAGATGAGGCGAGACTTCAAACAGCTCATCCTTTTACTAGAGGATTTTTCATTTATCATTTAAACATACAGTAGATTCAGTCCACTATTTAAGGTGTGAATTCCATAATAAGATGTTGTAAGAGGTATTCAACAGATGATTTTTAACATGAGGGCCACATTACACGCGTGTACCTTGTTCCACCAAGAGCTCCGACTTGATTCTGTTCAGCCTCTGACATTCTCGCCCTGCTCTTTCCACTTCCTTCTGGCAGTCTGTGAGCCTGCGTTCTTTCTCCTTCACTGTCCTCTGGTGGTTCTGATAAATATCTTGCAGCTGCTCATCTGAACCCTGAAACACCTGCAGCAAACACAGTGCAATGGATTGAGTTAAATGGTTGTGCAAAATTATTATGGCCGCTAGGTGGCCATAAACATTGGCCTGCATGTGCTACTTGGTTAAAGGTCATCAAAGAGAGATTCCGTTATAAAACAGAAACTCCACTCCCACTTCAATTGTGTATTTAAAACAGATAATATATACAGGAAATAAACAAGTGTTATCACTTATGATTATCTGATCTTTTTGCAAAGCAAAAATTCACATGTAATAAATTGTCATGTAATAAATATATTTAATTCTATTACCTGCTCCATTGTTTCCTCCAGCTCCCTGTTATCTTCCTCCATTTGCTTCTTCCTGCTCTCTAAGGCCTTGATGTCATTGTCCAGTTTCATCACTTTTCCCAGTTTGGAATCAATTTCTACCAGGCGGTCCTAAAATAAGTTTGGTACACGTTTTATGTAATAGACCCAACGATTATAAAAAAAAAATGTTGTGGGTATATTCATTTTGACACACCACGTAACAACTTATAACTACATCTCCATTGTGAACATTTGGCAGTTTTGCACATACGAAAAACTCAAATTTAAAAACTTAAGCATAAATTTGACCTTACTGTACATATTCTATTGCTCTGTCCAATCTCTGCAAATACAATTACTGTAGTCTAAAAGGATTTAACTAACAGTTTTTGAATTAATAATAAAAGTGTATACAAAAACTTCACTCACACCTATGACATCAACAACAACCAAAAAAATAAAAACAGGGAAGCATGTTCAATGAATGAGATTGTAGTTTGTTTAAAAGAGTGTTTCGATAAAAAGAAGGAATAATAAGGGGTCGATATCAGCAACCTTTATAATATATGAGCATACCGGTATCAGTTTTTTACTGATATTCAAAACCTGATGCTGCAAAGCTGCGGTCTCTGTCATGACTTATAGTATTTGTAATCGTAATAAGTATTTCTCAGACATCAACGAGAAGAGTCGTTTCATATATATTTTATATTTTTATATTATATTTTATATTTTTTCTCTTATTAAAGTGGGCTTTTTACTCTAATACTGCAGCTGTTTCTATCTGTGCCCATTTATATTGACTATTGTTGTGAGGGCTGAATGAACCCGGTTCATAATGTTAATCAATGATTTTGGAAAGTTCTTCTGTCCAACACTAGACATTTCTTGTGTACATTTAAATGCTGCACAAAGAATCATAGGACTATTTCAGATGTTAATTTTAGACATCTAAATTAATAATAATAAATAAAATCGAAACCTATGAAACAACCATTATTGTATCAACTGACCTCATGTGGCTCTATCTTGTTCTCCAGTTGTTGTATGTTGTCTTTAGAAGCCGTCAGCTGAGCCTCCTTGCTTGCCACAGTATCCCTAATCTGCTGGGCTTTCTCCTTGTTCTGTTTGATGTAGCGAAGCTCCACCTGACACTCTTTGACCGTCTGGTTTTTGGCTAGACGCAGCTGACGCATTGTGTCCAAAGCTTTGATATACCTGGACATAAAAAAAAATGTTCACAAAGCCTCACAGAGTGAACATCTATTTTGTTTGCTTTGGAATAAAAATATGCATCAACTTTACTTTGTTGCAGCAAAAATTGAGTCAAATTTGTCTTTGAGGGCTTTTCCTTCACTGAGTGGCCAATTGGACTCTTCTTGGTGACAAAAGATGACATGATTAAGCACAGGTTTAGAGACACCAAGGGAGGAAATCATCTCCCGATCCAGTTCACCACATTTAGATGACAAACTGACTCTCTGACCATCTCTGGGAAGAAAACATTAATCCGGAGAAATAATTAATAAAATGTCATTTAAACAGATTCAAATAAAAACTTAATACAAAGACAGGCTTACTTCATTCTAGTGATAACCTGCTCCAAACTTTTAAAGGTGTAGTTCTTTGCCTTCTGAGTACAGGACATTGAGCGTTGGATGGTCACTTTTTCTCCATTTACGTCAGTGAATAACAGGCGAATCTGTGCTCGTACATCCGTCTCGTGGACATCCTGAAATTTGTACGGTACACAATTCCATTCCAGCCATGTATCAACTTAAAACAATGTATGGAAATAGACATGTTTAACATACAAAAAGGCATTTTTTTTTTTACCAGAAACTTTACATTAGGCATGTCAAAACTGTTCCACACAAGGCCAGTGTGGCTGCAGGTTTTTTGTTCCAACCAACCAAGAGTATATACTTTGACCAATCAGCTGTCTGATGACTGAGATCAGTTAATGAGACCTGTCAACTCAGGCCTGCTTCTGCTTGATTGGAAGAAGAAAACTGAAGCCACTGTGGCCCTTTGTGAGGCAGTTTGGACATGCCTGCGCTGTAGTGAGCTCAGCTCACCTTAGGATCATGGACGAAGGCTCCCCCTTTGGATCCAGGTGGAAGTTCACCTGAAGTTGCATATTTGAGGCACTCAATTATAGTCTAAGAATAGAAAAAAAAAAAAAAAAGTGTGTAAACAAATTAATTACAATGATCAATACAAAATAATATTTATTTTTTAACATTTAGATAATTATTTATCTGACGATACATGTTTCAAATAAATTTCATTGTACCATTTATTACTGGAAGAGATTTGTCAACTTTTCCTTTACAGAACTCATTCTCATACCGTTTTTCCAGCTCCATTGGGTCCGACCAGCACAGTAAGAGGGGTGAGGAAGGATATAACTTGTTTGTCTTTATCCTCTATCCCAAAGCTCCTCACCCCGAGAATGCTCATCTTATCAATCTTTGACATTTTGAGACCTTAAAGAATAATAAGGAATAAAAACAAAATAAATGGCTTAAAGTAGGATAATTGTTGTTAAGAGAAACTATAAAATATAAAAAAAAATGACAGCACATTTATAAGCCTATTGGCTTATTTGAATCTGCAAGTTCTTACACATACAAGCAATTTGTTATATCAAAAGTTTAAATTAAATATATCATTATATAAATACTTTTTTCAGAGTTGCACTTGATAAAATGGTAATGCAAGAATTCAAACGATTTATAAATAAAGTGGAGTGTAACACATTCTCATCTGAAAGTTTTGTTATAACTTTTTCTCCTTTTTTCAGGGGTTGCCACAGCGAGTCAATTTCCATCTCGCCCTGTCCTCTGTACTCTAACTGCAACTTCCTCCACATCCTCCCTCACTGCATCCATTGTTTTCTTATTTGTCTCCTACTTGGTAGCTCCATAGGGTCATTATTCTACCAATGTATCCACTGTCCCTCCTATGAAAAATCGGGCTTATCTAACATATCCAAACCTTCCTGTTTGTGTTGTCCCACAATCATTTAATTGCCGATCCTGTCCATCGCCTGTCTTCTCTCCTGTGGTGAACGTCAGCATCTTTAATTCTGCCTCCAATCTCCAATCCATCCATCATAGCTGTTCTCAACTGTTCTGTAAACATTGCCCTCCACCTTAGCTGACACACTTTTCTCCAGTTGTTCCATCCTGCCTGTACTCTATTCTTCATTTCCTCTGTCCTATTTTCAGGGGTTATCACAGCGACATAAAAATTTCCATCTCACTGTCCTCTGTATCCTCAGCTCTAACTAACTCCAATATCTCAATGTCCTCTCTCTCTCTCTGCATCCATAAATCTCCTCTGTGGCAATCCTCTTGTTTTACCTGGTGGTAGCTCCATCCCTACCTCGATGGAGCATGTACTCTATTCTGCCATTATTATTATTTATCTATTATTAAGATGCGAGACAGTTATGACTGAATATAAGTGAATAAAACAAAACAAACACGAGTTGAGCATTCACGTCATTGATAATGTTATATCCGTTTAAAACTCCTGAAAACAAATGAATGACAACGTTTTCTTGTCTCGCAGGGGAAAAGGCAAAAGTCGTCATTTGTAAAGTCCAGTAATCAGTGCTACTGCACACACCTGCGCACTCTGTTGCAGCTTAGCTAACCAAACACAAGTTCAGCTCTCATTATAAATACAGCGCTTGACTACTTGTCCGACTTTCACTTTAAATTCGTTCAAACGGGCAAGTTCTATGTAAGCGGTTGTGTCTTTACCATGTCCACGACCACTTAACTCACCTCAGTTTTTTTTTAGTTTCGCTCTTCTTCGACATTAAACCGGACCTTCCCGCTGTGGGTGATGTGACGTCAAAACGTAATGACGTACAAGCAGCAACTTCCGACTTCCGGAAAGCGCAAAAAGCAGAAGATAGATTATTCCATATAGAAAATAAAGTAGTTTGGTGTAACTTCCCACAAGACGTGAATAACGACGTGGGGCTTTATTTGTTTACTAAAATATTTATTTTATTATAAAAAAAACAACAGAAATAAAACAACCGGTTCGCAATTTCATTATTTACAGGCTTTATTTTAACTTCGAATTTTAATGTTTAAATTATTGTCTAATGTTCAATACAGTATAGAACTTCACAAGAAAAAAAAGGTTAATGCATAGTTAGATGAAAAAACGTACTACCACAAAATGACCACACAGTGTCAGTGTTTTCCTCTATTGAAAATTCGAGCATTAAAATGCAGGTTAGAGTTCATGAGCTGAAGAAGCCTCCTGAATGAGTGTTGAGCCGTCTTTTAGAAACCTACTATGCCAAGTTGCCCTCGAAGTAACTATTTTTTGGATTCAATGACATGGTAATTGAGGACCTACACAGACATGTTAGAGTTGATGCTAAGGACATGTATATATCCCATTGCTGTACTTGTAAATGGTAAATGTTTAATGTTGTCTCTTTATGTAATAAGCATAATAATTAGCCTCTGTTCAAATAATTCCATTATGTTTTATGTGATTTACAGTCAGGCAGTGGTGGCCTAGCACTGGTCTAGAAGGCTTCAGATTTGAATCTACTGTACAACTTCCAGTGGGCTCACCACCTGCAGAAAGCTCACAGTATGGTGGAGTGTGATTTGATTGGTAGTTATGGAGACCGCTGCCACTGATACCTGGTAACAGATAAGAGGATGATGATGAATGAATGAATAAATTATATACAGTCACGGTTGTGTCACGTGACACAATAAAAATATCCACACAGAAAGGGAAAATGTCTAACACATGCATGTCCTTAAATGTAACCGGGAAGAAACAGATGGTGTGAGAGAGGGCATACTCGCAAGACAGATTGTGTATATTTATGGAGCAAGAGGAGGAAAGAATGAATCAAAAATACAGGAATAAAGGGACAGAAGTTATTTTTGTGTTTTGGGTTGAGGAAAACTTTGCAGACATCCACAGGGACCTGCAGGACTGGTGATCACCAGCTGCAGCCACCATGCCTTGAAAAATCCTATATACTCTCAAATGCACACAGAGAGCCACAAATCACCTTCACACCTTCAGCCCACATATTCAGTCAGTCTCTCTTATCTGTCTGCTGACTCAGTGCGCCTTAGTCTGTCCAGTCCTTTTCTATTTTAATCCTGTCCTGTCACAAATTCATCGTGACTTGGGTGGACAACTGACCATCTCTGTGCATGTGTGCGTGAACTAAGATTCCTTTAAAAAAATTGCATTGTTTTGTTTTTCATGTAAAAAAAAAAATAGAAAAATGTTTTGCTAGTTGTTCAATGAAATTCTTCTGGCACCTTATTTTGGGTTATGACTGCCAACATTCATACCTATAATGGTGGAAATGTCTTATTCTGTGGCCTGAGGTCTCCCCGGATTTATCAACACCGAGTGCAAATAACAACTGTCTGGCAGCTTGTACTGTAGGCCACAACATGTATACCCCAGCTTGACATTACCCCAAATTTATGAAACACCTGGTGCTGAGTCTTTTGGACCAGAAGTGAACACTTTGGTGGGAGCAGCTGGTGACGGACCGTCGCCTTTAACAAAACTGTGATTTCCAGTCAGCCACAGCTGATGTAGTGCAGTCCTGTAGACATTGACGCCTATTGACTGCATTGAGTGGAATAAGACCCAGAAGTGAATGCATGCTTGCACTTATTTAATGTCTAGGTGGGGAAGCAGGTGCCTGGGATGTGCACTTTGTCCATGAATTTTCATTTGGATCCAGGAAATTGTAAAACTTCCTAAGGTCCATGCACAGACATTCTGGTGAATTAACTCTGTCTCGTGATCATAAATGTAACAACTAATGCTGCGGCTGTCAGGCTTAATGACTATATTTTACGATAAGTAGTTATTTGCTAAAAGTATGCATTTAATTTTGCTGTATTATGGTAAAACATCCTGTTAAACAGGTCCACAGTGTAGCAGTCAGCACGCCAGCCTTGGCAGCCAGTCGTAGAGAGCGCTGTGTTCAATTCACAGACGAACCACCAAGCTTGATATTGTTAATCCTCTGTCAATAGCTTTGGATAAAAGTGTCTGTTTAATTAATAAATGTAAATACAAATGTAAATAAGACATGGTTAATTCAAATTCCTGAAATAGGGTCATTATAGCATTCTTTATAAACCAAATGGGATTTCTGGTACCTGACTTCTGGTACATCCTGGACTCAGACTCTTCTAAAACCAAAAAATTAGAACTTCACAATGAAGATGGTACATTCTTTTGGAACATTCTTTATTCCCATCCGTCCATGTATCAATCCATGCAATCAATTCATCCATATATCTATGCACCCATCCATTGATCCATCCATCAATTCATCCATCCATCTATCCACCCATGCATCCGTCCATCCATCTTTTACTTCTAGTACTTAAACACCCTGGACTTAGACTCTTCTAAAACCCAAAATTAGAACTTGACTCCACAATGAAGATGATACACTCTTTTGGAACATTTTTGTTCCCCATCCATCCATGCATCCATACATCCACCTATTTTCTGTCTACTTTGTCATGCTGCACCACATCAGTCCAATTTGATGTCTCTGTGGGGTCTCAATCATCCACATCATTTAATCCAAAAATAGTGGGTAACTTGCCATAGCAGGTGTGTTGGGATTTCTGTGCTTTTAACTAGGAAATACCTACCTTCTTGCAATACATCAGCAAGAAAGAGTTTATCCAATTGGTCATGGATTTTCTTGACCTTTCTTTAAGCGCAGTTGATCCGTCTTACTCTCTTGTTTGCTCTGGGTTCTGAGGCTTGGTACAGTTGCTGTCAACAAAACTATTTTTGGAGTCTGCATAAAAAAGAAATAAAAAAATATTATATTTGAATGAACATTTAAAGGATTGCACGACTGGGCAAGCAAGAAAATCTGCAGAAAGATGATATGCAGGCATACAGAGGAAGAAAAAAAGGACAACAAATTCCTTCTTATCTTTAAGCTGCCCGGGGAGCAGTGAGTGGGAACAGCGACATGCATAGTGGACCTCAGTGATAACCTGGCAGTTGGCGGATTGGAACCTGGAACCTTCCGGACCCCAATTCAGTTCCTTAGAGAGCATAGTCCTGGGTTAGATTTCCAGGGGAACCACATATTTGATAATGTTAAACCTCCTATATGTGTGTATATAAATATATATTGGATGCCCCTTTCACTGTACTCTTCCTCCACCACTCTAAACTCATTTCTCAATATTGCACTGCCAATATGTTATTAAATCCTTTAGAGACTGTTTGGATGGCACAGCGGCCTCAGCGTAGCCCGTTTGCGGGAACGTGTCTGCAGAGGGAGTTGAGGACGGGGAGGAGGGGTGATAGGGAAAGGGGGTTGAAAAAAAATCTCATTCATTTTGATGGTGTGTCAGTGTGCTTTCAGCTGTGTGATGGATAGAAATTACTATAACTTTTTTGCAGAAACATAAAACAATGGTAATCCTTAAAGGAGATCATCAGCTCTCCACAGAAGGGAATATTTTTCCAAGAAAAAGTTTCTCCGTCACAATGGTTTCACACCCGTGAGATAATTTGAGTCTGCTGCGGTGAAATAAGCCAGGAAGACGATGAATGAGATCTAAAAAGCCCCATCTTTGGCATTTACATATCTATGAATTACCTTGTCTCAAAACCCTTATTTTCTTTTTACTCGGTCAGAATGTGCAATTAAATAGAGACAATAAATTATTAGATCCATTACATCATATCCCCAGAGCAACAAGTGTATCTGTGTTTTGTGTTTTTTTTTTTGCAACAGGAGTTACAACAAAGGAGGCTGAGGTTCAAGGACAGATAGATAGAACATTGTGATGCTAGAATTGCCAAACTATCTTTGTGGTGTTTTCCTGAAAGCAAAATAGTAAATGTGGCAAAGAGGTACACAAAATATACCTTAACTCCAACTTCCACTATAAAACTACACTACCTGGCCAAAAAAAAAAAAAGTTGCCACCAAAAAAAAGGGTCATACAGTAATATTTTGTTGGACCGCCTTAAGCTTTGATTACAGCACGCATTGCTTCATCAATAAGCTTCTGCAATGTCACAAGATTTATTTCCATCCAGTGTTGCATTCATTTTTTACCAAGATCTTGCATTGATGATGGTAGAGTCCCCAGTAGATTCCAGCACATCCCAAAGATTCTCAATGGGGTTAAGGTCTGGACTCTGTGGTGGCCAATCCATCTCATGCTCCCTGAACCAGTCTTTCACAATTCGAGCCCGATGAATCCTGTCATCTTGGAATATGTCTGTGAAAAAAAAAATCCATTGATGGAATAACCTCATTCAGTATATTCAGGTGGTCAGCTGACCTCATTCTTTGAGCACATACTGTTGCTGAACCTAAACCTCCATTTGTTTAGTTAAATCCAGGTGGGGACTTTTTTTTTTTTTTTTTGGGGGGGGGGGGGGGGGGGGGTAATATAGGTATTTAAATTATTGATTCTAAAAACATAAACACAATTGTTATTTCTCTAAACACTTTTTCTGACAATGCTAAAAGCTGAAAGCACAGAAAGAAAGTAACAAACAAAGAAACACCCCAGATTATCAATATTTAAATGTCAATTTTAGTTGTGCCAACACTCCATTTGTTGCCCTTTTTAATATCCAAATATAGAGCTGCATGGGGCCAAACACACCACCTCCACCTCCTTTTTAATAATAAAAATAAAAGGTGGTTGTAACAGAAGTGCAAACTAAGAAAAGTAGTCCAAGCTCTCTTTCTTTATTCACTGTACTGGATGAAGACAAACTGAAAAACCATAGGATATGTTGGTATTTTGACTCCAGTCTTGTTTATCCTCTATTTTCTGATGCTCTTAATTTTGCTTTTTGTAGATACAAAACAAGAACCTAAGAATTCAAAAGTTGGGAAAAAAATAGTGATCATAACAATACCATGGGCAACTTATTCATGAACTTGAGGAATCTAAATAAATTCATCCTGGCTGAGACGGGAAATGTCTTCAAGAAACATCCTATCTCCAGTTGCCTTTGATCAATCTGATTTTGGATAAAATGGCCTGGATGACTGAGAACCTCTGTTGCTAAAAATAAATAAAATAGTACTCATTCACTCCAAAAAGAGGGAATAATCTTTGATGGACAGAGACACAAATACTAAGATTTCGGATTGTTCATCATTCTGAATAATAGACACATTAGTGTATTTTGAGAAATGATCCCTTCATTCACAGTGAATGACTCTTTTGCTCATGCAGCTTTGATTTTCTTAAAAAAAATCTTAGCAAAGTGAACATAATAAAATCTCACCTTTATCTAAATCTAACCCTAACCCACAGAAGGGCTCACAGTGGGGAGCAGTGTGTTTTGTGTGGCAGTCGTGGAGACCTGACTCATGAATAAAATACTTATTATTTATTAAAATACTTATTTCATTCATTCATTTTTATCTGCTTTTCTGTTACCAGGTCTCAGCAGGTGGCGTTGGCCCTGCTGAAATCACACTGCTCCATCCTGTTAGCACCTCAGCATCAACCTGGCCATTCTTTTTAGACTTTGAGAGGCTAGCGAAATGGCATTTTAGGCGTTCTTCCAGATTTATAAGGTATATTTAAAACTATCATCTAGCATTCCTATCAGATTTGGTCTCAGGTTGAGTGAATTCTCTCAGAAACAACATATTTTAGTATTTTGTATGTGGATTCGATCAAATTTGATGTGTGGAATGTAAGCAGTCCCTCAGTTCTTGAATGACACTAATGACACCCCAAGGACCAGAGACTCCTGCACAGAGATGAATACTGTATATCTGAGGTATAATAAAAAAAAATCCATCTAAATGCTAAGTGGTTACTCCTCTGCATATTTAACCTTAATATTTGTGCATTTTGCATTTGAGGTGAGTGACAACACAATCCTGGCACCTTTCCTGCTACCCAATCACTCACTTATGTCCTGAAACCAATGTTTGTCTTTAATCACTGTGTCTTTCTGACACACTGCATACACATCCCTTATCTCCTTTTACAGACATAACATGCACCATCACATAAACATCTGTAATTACAGAGTTATTTTCTCACCTCATGAATGTTTTCATCTCTCACCATGGAGAAACTGAGCAAATGCCAACAGTTCCTCTGTGGCTTTATTAGAGACATTTCTTCAGGACAAACGCTGTGATGATCAGCGGAATGACAGCTGTAATGATGGGAGTCGGGATTTCACCGCGGCGGATGGCAGCAGAGCAGACGAATTGATGTGTCCCGGAATGATGTTTGGATCCTCGCAGCACCGGCGCCCTGGCTCCTCCAGACACTTTTGACCGGCCCAGATAATCAGTTACACTGTGATGGCTCTATAGCATGCATTCACTTGCAATAGTTCATCCCTGTGGAGTTTCTGAACCAGTGTGCTGCTCGTCCTGAAGAGCAGCAGGTAAAAACAGTCAAAACCTAAATTTGTGTGTCCACATGTGTCCATGTACTACCCTGGATAAAGTTAATATGTCACTCCAACCAAAGACTACTCTGTATTTTCGTCGTTCACTCTGAATCCATTCTCATGTCCTTAAGGCTTGAGTCAATTTCATTTCGTTTTTTGGGAAAAGTATTTCTCCCTAGTGCTATTTTTCACTTTAGCCTCTTACAACACACTGCCCAGTGTTTTCACTTTCATTGCTAATTGCTAATTATGCCCAGTGGCCGCCTCTCCCTTGCAAACCTGCAGTGACAAGCACAAATATTATACATTTTAGATGCAACAACTGAAGGATACATGCATGACTGTAAAGAAACAAAATTTATGAATCTTTCACTACCCACATTGTTCCTTTTTTTTACAGACAAAGCCCTCGCCTCAAATCCTTTTACTTGATTTGTAGACTACACAGCATTTCTTTTCCAATCCTACCAGACCACTTTAAAAATGTAAAAATGTGCGTTCAGACATTGCAAACAATTCTCTCTCTCTTCCTCCCTCTCACATTCACAGACACATAAAAACACTTAAACAGCGTGAGAGAGACGGAGAGGGCGACAGATGTTCCGGCCTTATAATCCACAGAGAAATCATTTCTAAACAGGAGGCATCAACTTATCTGACAACCAGAACACGCTATCCTCAGACCTTTGCTCTTTTTTTTTTTTTTGCATTAGAATAATCCTGTTGTTGTAACGTACAGTAGTCAGATTTTAAAACATCTAAAAACACCAGGTGAGCTGTTTCATAAAGTTTTCCATTGTTCTTAGATTCTAACCCACCTGCTGCCTTTTTGTCAGCGGTTGCCACAGCGAGTGAACAATTTCCATCTCACCTTATCACCTGTATCCTCAACTCTAACTCCAACCACCTCCATGTCCTCCCTCCCTGCATCCATAAATCTCCACTTTGGCCTTCCTCTTTGTCTCCTACCTGGTAGCTCCATCTCTAGCATTCTTCTACCAATATAACCACTGTCCCTCCTGTAACCATGTCCAAACCATTTTAATCTAGCTTCTCTAGCTTTTCTACCTCTACCCTCCCGTCTGTGTTGTCCCTCTAATCACCTCATTCCAGATACTAATATGTCCATCCTTGTCTCTCCTAAAGAGAACGTCAGCATCTTCAACTCCTCCACCTGCTGCTCTGCCTCCTGTCTTCTACCTATTCCTAGTGTCTCCTATCCATCCACCACGGCTGGTCTCACAGATGTCCAGTAGAAATTCCCTTCACCTTAGCTGACTCTCTTCTATCACTGATCACAAATAGGCCACCACTGCCAGTGTGTAATCTATATCATTAATAAGAATCAATTATATTTAAGCCTTTCCACTTTCTGTTCACTGAGCTGGATTTACCCAATATATTTCTTCTACCCTTTGTTTCACTGTCATACTTTCTAATGTCATTACAGCATAAGTTTGATAATTTATATTTCAATTTGGTTATTTTCAAAAAGTGGCCTGAGCCCCCGGGGAAGACGCAGTGAGGTGCATAGGACTAGTGAGGAGTTTGCATTGTGCAGTGCTGGACATACAGTCTTCCGTTGCTGTAATACTTGATAAGAGAAAAGAGTGATAAGAAGCCTCCAGTCACAAAGTGGCAGCAACTCATACAGTGCATAGATAAAATATATGGTACATGTTAACATGTTCTAATCTTCATTTCAATATGCAGTGCTGTGGGCATACTAATTTGTTGATTTCATTAAGTAATTCAATTAACATCAATATAAACAAGTTGCATGTCGTTCCATAGTGTAGCGCTTACACCGTTTTCTCATTCAATTAGTAATCGAATACTGAAGCAGGTGATTTGGGATTCGATCCGGAATTAATTAATCCTCATTCGATTTCACTTTGCATTCACATTCAGTTTAATTTGGTATTCGCTGCGCATTAGATACCCGCTTTGCATTCACACACAATGAGGGAGTGAATGCACATTAGTCTAACCATATTTAAATGGTCCAGTTCAATTTGATCACGTGGTTATATAACGAGACCTCGTTAATATGCGGTTTTATTCAACATGGATTCTGTCATCAAACGCTAGTGCAATTTTGAGGAATAAATGGATCAGGTTAAAGAAAGATCAAGGCGACGTATGAAAGCGATGAGAAGGAGACACAAAGAACGAATGAAGAAGATAAGGAGAGAAAATATGAGAAAGTGTTTTGTAATCCTGTTCCTAATAATGCAGCAACATCTAACGGTTGACAAGGAGATGAGCCGCTCACGTAGCATTTTACGAGCTGGTTAAACTAATACGGGTGTTGTTGTGACGACAACCGTTTTACTTTTATTGCTTTACACCTGTAATAGTTAATTTGGTATCGAAACCACTGACTAGAGGAGGATTAGTTAATGCGCATTAGTTGAGGAGCAAATGCGCGTCAGTTTGTAATGTGAACGCAAACGGGGAGTGAAACTGGTTTCGCGTCGCAGCGAATACCGAATTAACTGGCAGTGTGAAAACGGCATTACAGTGCCTGCCTCTAGAAGAGTCCTGGGTTTGATTCCCAGAGGAACCACAAGGTTGACAATGTTAGTTCTGGTAGCATCTTCGGCTAAAGGTGTCTGATAATCTGGCATATATGGAAATATATGTAATATTTTGACAGACGCATTGACTGTCTGGTTGCAGTGATACCTTAGATGGAACTGTTACTGACAGATGGCGCATCATGAGTAGTGGCTCTAAAACTTTTATCCTCAGATATTAAAGAAGGGATGAGCACAGTTATACCGTGATATAATAACCGTACGTGAACACTAGTGCCTGCCATGGCCACATGCACACAAATGCAGCTCTGGATTCTGCTCTGCAGAGATTAACCACCAGTTGCCCAAAGCTCTCTGAATTCAGTTAGATGTACATTAATAAACAGGCTTCTGCCCCCTGAGCACGCTGCCACACACATACAGATCTATTTCCAGGGCAAAGATTACCACAGTGTTTAGGATTATCTCGTAATTGCAAATGTTATTAAAGCTGCTGTATGATTTGGACCACACTGGTAAATGTCAGTCATTGGATTAGAACACAACTGTCCCTTCACTGTGGGTGTCTGCCGTTACAGAGCCTTAACAGCAACCTCAGACCTGATGGATGACATGCTGACAAAGAGGATTGGACGAGGGCAGAGAGAGGGAGAGAGACTAAATCCATTTGCAGGTCTCTCGCTCTTTATGCTGTGTCATGGATTAATGTTTTCTGGCCACAAACACACACAGGCTGTGCCAAACCCTTTCAGCATCTCTGTGTTAAAAGTAAATAACTAAAAGCATGACTTGAATGTTAAAAACATGAAATTATTATTTTTTCTTCTGTTTTGGCTTTGTTTAGGAGTTAAATGGCCAATTATGTGGAATAGCAGTGACGTTTATTGACAGAGAAACACAAAGGCCTATTGATTTCACTGACTTTTGTTCATATGAGTTTACTTTGGAAGTAGTTGAGAATTGCAAAAGAAGTACAAAAGGCTCCGTAAGGACAATTTCTCCCCGAGAATCAACATCAAGTCTCTGTAACAGACTTTAGAATATTGTTCTGTTTGAAAATGTTGGACGGCCAGAATGCCATTGATTGTTCCTGACCTTTTGACTGTGTTTGTATATGTCAGTCATAGCCCATTTAAAAAAGTAATCGAAAAAATGTATCACTGATACAGATGATTGCTTTCACTACTGACTCCATTTTTTGCTGTTTCCTCCGTGGCGGCACTGAATGATTTATACTCTGAATGAAAGATGCACTGGGTTGGAATGAAGGACAAATATTACACACATTGATGAATTTCAAACTATAACACAAGAGCTTTTACTTCTTTTGATGAAGAATTTTTCAAATTTACAACTCTGCTGACGATTATGATAATGAATGTAGCTCATTTGGCCTTTTTGGGAATGTTTTTTCTTGATGCATTGTTGTAAGAAAAAACACAAATCTTTTATTTATCTTTATCTTTTAAAACTTTCAACAATAACTGCTCCTGAAGTGGTGATTGAGTGTATATATAGATAGGGTTGAGTAACATTATCATTAAATATTTTCTTCTCCGACTAATATTAAAGAACATGATGAAACTTTCGAGCATTAAAACAAGTAATGAGACAATAAAAGTTATATCTACATTTTTGTCACATGTCTGTATCTATCTATCTATCTATCTATCTATCTATCTATCTATCTATCTATCCATCCATCCATCCATCCATCCATCATCCATCCATCATCCATCACTGCACCATACCATGAACCATCCTGTAAAAATGTTCAAACATCCATAGTTACAGTATTTCTTAATGTTCTTGGACATAATTTTTACCATTGCCAAAAAAAAAACATGATGCCTCTTGGGTTGTCCAAGTCCAAGTATGACTGATTCGTCTGTGGACATAACTTTTACATTCTGTGTTTGACTGACTGATATTATGTGTGTTCTGTGTGATAAGGTCTGTGTGTTGCACGCATACCCTGACTCTGCCAAACGAGGAAATGGGGGCGTTGTGTCTGCCAGGCCCCTTGCACTGGGCTTGTCTACACATATTAGTCTCAAACTCAGGCACAAGTACAAATGCATGCACGCATACACAATGCAAACTGCACTCATTAAAACATACAAACGTGTGCAGCACAACCAAGAGGGTGCAAAAGAGAAGTTACTGTAGATACAGAGTCAAAATTGTCTTAGATTCATACACATTTATACAACAAATCTGTGTTTTTTATTATAAAATATACCTAACTTAACTGTTCTCCTATTTATTTATTATGTCGGTCTATAAATCAGAGTCTCCATAAGTCATTATCTGTTCCTATGCTGTTTGTTAGCCCCAAAAGCCGCTAAAAGCCTTTTGCACCACAGGTGACCGTCTTCTTGGGGGAGGCTAATGACCTATTGTGTCTGAAGTCAAGCCAACAACCCTGCAGCTGAAATACAAAAAAACTGACTGATTTACAAACACAGAGACAGTATTTTCTCAGCAGGTAACGGACATTGGTTTACCTTCAGAACAATTGATAGGGATGGAGTTCATTGAGGTTTTTATGTAGCTAAATATAATCATGGAAAATCGTATTAATCCACCCTTGTTTTCTTCTATTTCTGGCTCATTTAATTCCTGGAACCACTAAAGGAATATAACCTGAACGGAATGCCTAAAAGCACTGTTTCTTTGTGCCAGTACAATGTCAAAGCTATTGAAGTAAGAACTGAAGTGATTTTTGTTACTATCAAGAAAATCATGGGAAAAAAATCTACATATCAGCTCTGAGATTGAGCTTATGAGCTATTTTGATGTTTAAACAAATACACCAGGTACCAGGAATTAAAAATGAACAATGGACAAGAAAAAATAGGGTGGTCTAGTTTACTTTCCCATCACCTTAGTTATGATATGTTTATAAGAATGGTGATATATTAACTTTTACAAATGTGGTATAATATTTATATCCCTTGCTTTAATTGTGTGTGTATATATATATATACAGTATATATGCAGTATATACATATAGTATATACATATATAAAAATCATATATTGTATATATAACTACTTTACATTTTACTTACTTGTAATTACCCAACAATGATTTCTTGTAATTTCCTTGTCTTTACTGTGGACGGTGGTGGCTTATTGGTTAAAGTAACCAGGCTGTGGTCTGGAGGGTTCAGGGCTTGAATCCACCAGCCGTCACTGAGGTCCACTGAGGCACCATACCCACCCAGTGCTCCCCGAGCTGCTCACTGTTCACTTTGGTGATGGGTTAAGTGCAGTGGTGTGGATCACTATGTCACAATGACAAGTTTGCGTCCTTCCTTCCTTGTAGACCATTTTTATCATTTATTATCTGGGAGTCTGGACAGTATAGAGCAGACTTGGAGCCATATACAGCCTGCTTTTGGCTTTTCTCATTAATATCACTATTTTCCTGATAGATAGCACAGAAAAGTTTAAAAGAATTTAAGCCTTAAACTCAGACTTTTTACATGCCATCTATCTTGGTTCACACAAATGCTCAGTCTATCTCCTGACCAAGAACTGTCCAATTTCATCGCCAATGAGTCAAAATACTTGGTATAGATCACCTGGTATATAATATTTACCCTAACACAATAAATATTATATAATTTTTCATGCATCCAGGTCACAGGTCCAGGTAGAGGCCTCACTGCACAGAATACAGCCCTACAGCACACACATACTGTGAGACAGTGAGATGACATAGTAGACCCTCTCGGAAATAGTCATTGTGCCAAAAAGCTCCACAAGTGGTCCGCAGGGCTATATATCTTCTGCGGTTGTTACTCTGTCACTCTGGTCTTGTGTCCTTACTGGAATGGCTTCAGAGTGATATTTTTGGCTGTCCACCGTGCGCATTAGGCATGAAAAGAATAGATGAGATGCCAAAGAGAGCGTGGGATGCAGCGGTGTATCCCACCAGTTTCCATACAGTACACTCAATATCCTGCACCGTACCCAGTAGATGGCCTCATTGTACCTCAGTGCTCGCTTCAAGTTTCCTACAGGACAACATTTAATGTGAATCTCCATTTTTTTCTGACTTATTATGATTGCTTTTTGCGCAAGTTATGTGCAGTGTAGGACAGGTAAAAATTAAATTAATGGAAATAAACAAACAAAAAAAAAAATCCAAAATCAGCTCAGAAAATAAACCATACCATCAGTGACATACTATATTAGGAAACACTGTGTGTCGTCACCCGGATCTGATATATCTATTTTTACATTAATAAAACATGACCACGTGGTGACTGTTTTCAGCAACAAACCTTGTGTTCTAAAAAGGATGGATGTGATCTGGATGTTCTCCGCTCAGTCTCCATGGATATGGAGCAGCTGTGGCACAGACCGTGGCGCGCAGCGGCGGGCAGCAGCTGAGAGAGAGGAGAGAGGAGAGAGAGAGAGTGAGGCAGGCACGAAAACGGGTGCGAAGAGATAAGGGTCATTCATATCACACTCTGCTGGCCAGGCGGACGGCGGACACATCACAGGGTATCGGAATGTCGCACAGCAGAGGCTGGCCCGGAAAGGAAGCGCGTCAGGACAAGTAATAATAATAATAATAATAATAACAATAATAATAAAAATCACCACGCAGCCGTTTGGGGATTCCATGTGGAGCTGAGCGCAGAGATGTTGAGCTCTGCTTCTCTCACTTCGTACCCGCTCAGGCACAGGTTGGATGTATATGCTGGAGAGATTCTGATCCGCAGGGACCCAAGCGTCTGTGCGCGTCTACATTAAACATCCGAATTGGATTTTTTTACTGGACCAGGAGGCGGATTTTCCGGCTGGGGTTCTGCTCATCCACGGAGCGCGGCGCACGGAGACTACTCGGGTACTTCTCTTCAGAACTACATAAATATTTAATCGCGGCTCCGTCTCGCTGCCGATCACACTGGCAGCGTCCGAAAAAGTGTGCGGGACTTATCACTCCTGAATGTGCTTTTCGTCTGCGGACAGGAATGTTCCTGGATTTCAAGGACATTGCAGCAAAGAACGAGCTGTGATTCACTGCCCCAACTACGGGGTAGAACGTCCGTCGTATCTTTAACTGTGTTCTCACAGAGAACCACCCAAACTTTTGAATACTGTCAGTGTTATTTTGACGATCGTCATCAGCTCAGAAACCGTGGCCCGTGTCGAGCTGCGTAAAATCGGAGAGAAATTAAATCAGCACCAAGCTGCTGGGGGATCAACGTCACTGACCACAGATGTAATCACTCAGACACGCCTGTAGCATCAAGAAGAAACAAACAGAGCGCAAAACGTCAATTCAAGTTATCGGTAACATTGCACACAATAATAATGGTTTTGTTTACTCCAAAGTTTGACTGGAGCAGCTGACATAGGCAATGTTTGAGGTGCACAGCAGTTAAAATCAGAACATTGTCTGACATTTTTTTTTTCCATCTGCATCACTTTGCTGTAAAAAAATAACCAGAGCAGGAATATTTACTCACTCTGTATGATGCTAGAATGTCATCTGCCTGTTTTGCTGCTGCAACAAAATCACCAACCGGGATTTTCTGAGGAGTAAATCTGTGAAAGGATTTTTTTTTTTGAAAAATTTATAGCTCGTTCACTGCAAAGAGGATGGTTGTGACAAGGAGACCGTGCTTAAACCAGTCATTAGGGGAGCTGGTACCAAGACAGTTGACCTCTCTGCCAGCTGTGCTGTCCGCTTGGTACACATTCCCAGAGAGGCACAGCTGCTGCAGGCTGGGGGTGTGATGGGGTGACTCCTGACGTCCCCTTACCCGGCCCCTCTCTTTGTTTATAAGCAGCGATAAACACAATGGATCAAAATTTATCAGTGGTTCAAGATGGCAAGGAGCTGCTCCCAGAGAGAGACTCATCCAAGCGCGTCCTTACAGGATGCTTCCTTTCTCTCCTCATCTTCACAACACTACTGGGCAACACTCTCGTATGTGCTGCTGTGACCAAGTTTCGACACCTACGATCAAAAGTCACCAACTTCTTCGTCATCTCCCTGGCCATCTCAGACCTTCTGGTTGCTATACTGGTGATGCCATGGAAGGCGGCAACGGAAATCGTTGGGTTCTGGCCCTTTGGTGCGTTCTGCAACGTCTGGGTGGCTTTTGACATCATGTGCTCAACTGCCTCCATCCTGAACCTGTGCGTGATTAGCGTCGACCGCTACTGGGCTATCTCAAGCCCGTTCCGCTATGAACGCAAGATGACACCTAAAGTGGCATGCCTGATGATCAGCATGGCATGGACCCTGTCTGTCCTCATATCCTTCATCCCCGTTCAGCTAAACTGGCATAAAGCTCAGACCATCAGCTACGCGGAGCTAAACGGAACGTACACCAGCAATGTTCCCATCGACAACTGCGACTCCAGTCTCAACAGGACTTACGCCATCTCCTCTTCCCTCATCAGCTTCTACATCCCCGTGGCTATTATGATTGTCACTTATACGAGGATCTACCGGATCGCCCAGAAACAAATTAGGAGAATATCTGCTCTGGAGCGAGCGGCGGAGAGTGCCAAACACCGTCACAGCAGTATGGGAAATAGTTCAATGGAGAACGAAAGCTCTTTCAAAATGTCATTTAAACGAGAAACCAAAGTCTTGAAGACCCTCTCCGTCATCATGGGAGTATTTGTTTGCTGCTGGTTGCCCTTTTTCATCCTTAACTGTATGGTTCCTTTCTGTGAACTGAACTTGCCAGATGGTAAGGCAGACTTTCCCTGTGTCAGTTCCACCACCTTCGACGTATTTGTGTGGTTTGGCTGGGCCAACTCCTCCCTCAACCCCATCATTTATGCCTTCAACGCCGACTTTCGCAAAGCCTTCTCCATCCTCCTGGGTTGCAATAGGTTCTGCCCAGGGAGCAATGCCATAGAAATTGTGAGCATTAACAATAACATGGGTGGCCCTAGCTCAAATCCCAGCTATCAGTATCAGCCCAAAACTTACCTCCCAAAGGAGGGCAACCATTCTGCCAGCTACGAGATTCCCCACAGCATAATGTGTCAGGAGGAGGAGCTACAGAAGACTATTGGATGCAGAGGGGATGTAGAGGTAGGGGCGGTAGACGCCATGGAGAAACTGTCACCGGCCATCTCCGGAAATTTAGACAGCGACACAGAAGTCACGCTGGAAAAGATAAATCCTATAACGCAAAATGGCCAGCATAAAGCAGTGTCATGTTGAGAGGAGCGTAGCAGGATTGGAATAACCTCAGAGATACTAATGGGTATAACGAAACAGTTGGGACAGCAAAAGAAAAAGAGAAAATGTCAAACACTGCTAAAAAAAAAAAAAACGTGGCTGCCAGGGACGCAGTGAGAGCATCACACAGAGCTACAGGACATAGAAAAAAAAAAACGTGGCAGATCTACAGAATGTTTTATTGAAAAGGCACTTTATTCTGGATACAACTATTTGCAAAATACTTAGCATTTATTGATGAAATATACAATAAATGTTAACAATGTGAATATTAAAGCAGGACACTGGCTATTAGCAAATGTATACACTTTGGAAGACTTTTTCAAAGCTATATACACTTGCATCAGTGTATTGTACAGTACTGACACAATCGGGGAGGACTTGAAAAGCAGTATATACAACGCAGCGAGATGTAGTAACTATTAGAAGACGGAAAAAAACAAAAAAACAAGTGTCTTGTAGGTAGGTGCTTAATATGACAACAATGTTGGTGAATTTGTTTTGGTTCAGTATTATTGTTAGATTTTTTTTTTTCTTTTGGGGTGTAATTTCCGTTTACTTGGATCTGTTTTTTTTTGACAAAATGGAAAAATACTTGTATTGTATTTTCTACAGATTTCATTTTAGAGCACTCCAAGACCCAATGTTGTTGTTCTTCATCAGGCATCGACAGGAGAAATGCAGATGATGGAACTAAACACTTAGATAATGGTTGCCAAAAATATTTTATCATTTATGGCAGTTTTATGTTGTAGTGTCTTTATTTCTTCCATTATTTTAATGGGCTCAGGTTTACAATGTGAAACAAAGAAAGAAAAAAAAGTCACAGCCACAATCCCATCTGTGCCAAGTTGTTTTTAATCTAACTTTAGTTTGTTTTTCTCTACTCATCTGACCTGGTCAAGTGGACTGTTTCCTCCATGCTTGGCTTTTCATCAACTCTGTCTCCCATGATGCTCTTTGGAAAACCCTCATGAGTCTGCCGCTCTTCTCTCCTCGTCATTTTTGTGCTCTTCTTTTACCAGTCAGCAAAGTCCTGTCCTGCCTCATGTTGCCCTTATTTCCTCAGCGATGAGGAACTTTTTTCCACTTTTTTTTTTTCTTTTTCTCCGTCAACCTGGACTTCTGCACCTGCATCACCTCGCACCCTCCCCCTATTAAATGTTTCGTTTTTCTTTCTTCCCTCACTACCTCCACTGAAGCTCTTTTCAGGCAGCCTTCCGTTTTAAATTCAAACTCTGCCTTCCTAAAGTGGCACTAATGTTTCTATTTTTGGCAAATGTCGTCAGCAGGTACTTAAAGAAACCAATATAAATCTGTACACTTTTAACTTCTACGCTTGGACAGGAGCAGCGGAAGCAGTAGCACAGTGCGCGCGGATGAAATGGAAGTGCAGTACAGTTAGCCGCCTACTGCAAACTGTCACATAACAACGTGAACACAATCAATTTTCAGAAGTCAAGACTCAAAAGTCGACCTGAGTGCTGCATGGTAGAGGATATTTACTGCCTATAAAGACAGCTATAGTATCTCTCACCCCTAGTCCTTCATGGTTCACACCCTGCACTGGTTTATTGGCTATTGTCTCAAATTGAAGAAGTCCTAAAACCAGCGATTGAGAACAAAACGTCATTTAAGGGTAATTCTCATGTGTAGTGAAGTCAAATGAGATGTAGCTCTGTTTTCCTATTGACCTCGAGAACCAGCAGTGCTGCTCCCGGGGCCTCGCTTTGGCCCCTGGCTGAATGTGTTTATTTTTGATTTACAATCTATGGCAGATACCCAATTTTAAAAATTGCTCATGCCGAAAGCCGTGCTGTAATGCAGTGGTGACATAGGGGATGAGGTGTGAAAGTCATTTATTTCCAGGGGTGGAGTCTGGGACAAACAATATTATGATAACGTAAAGATTTATAGAGTGCAACACCAAATTGTATTTTTATATTGGTACAAAAAAGCTTTTAATAGCTATTATCTTCATAATAAAGTTCCAATGTTACTGTTTAATTAATTTAAATCGGGAGCAGAAGAGGGAAGTTATAGGAGTTTTTGCCGTCTCTCTGCTCGGTGGAGTTCTTTAACCGTGTGTCAAAATCCACATTGTGCTGTGTGTGTATTCATTAATGTATGAAACTGTGTGTTCATCAGAGGAAGAAAGAACACGTCCAATAGAAAACAATTGGTCTTGAATGAAGTATTTGATTTTCCTGCTGTGGAAAATCCAATCGCCATCATGGCAACAAAGAGGGGAAAAGCTTTCGGCTCAATACGTGATTCGGCCACTAACACAAATGCAACGCACTGTGTCTGTGTCATTTGTCGCTGTCTTTTCAAAAGTAATGTGAAAAGAAAGGTGTTCACTAGGTGCTCAAATTCCATGACTTATGTGAACTAAAGAGTTCTATATTGCCTTTCAGAAACTTTGCCATATCAGATCAGTGAGCCCTCATTTTCAGTTCCTCTCTAGTATTTATTTCCTAAATGTTTCAGAGCACAGATCACCCTTGACATTAAAATTGGTAACGACAAAAAAAAAACATAAAATGTGTAAAATATGCCTCCCCCATACCCTCTGACGCATTCCGTTCTAGCATTTTCCCCTTCATTTTAACCCACTCTTCACTGCACCTGTCATCCTGATGTATGTTCTCACCATCAGCACAGATCCTATCTAGGATTAAACAGACAGAGACCACCTCTAAGCATAGAGTCGATGTCATTCTGCTTACCTTTGCGTACCTCCAGTATTATTTCTATGAAGTTTTATTGTCTAAAATTGGGTTTATGTTTTAGCAAGTGATATTCTGAGATTAATTCCTTGGATCTGACCATCTCTGCTACCGTATGTCTTCGTGATGGACCCAAACATCTCTCTCCTCCCCACTCATTTGAGCTTTATTTAATTTTTTTTCTACTGTGTAAACCTCAGTGATAAAATTCTGTGCTGCTGTGATTTTTGAAAGGGGAAAAGCGGGAAACTGTGTCACAAGCAAAGTGTTTGTTTGAACTGGAGCAGTTCTACCCCCCGGCCTTTCAACAAATTGCTTAGGGAGGCTGTATTGACACTACACGCTGTCTTAGCCCGTGTGGCGAGTGTATAATGAGTGGTTAAGCACATCTGACTAAAGGAAGAAGACCTCCACCTGCGCCCCCTGCTGCCTTGGCAGGATTGGTGCAGTATCTAAAACAACACTGCCAGGTCCAGGCAAAAATCTGACCATTTTCACAAAAAAAGAGATTGCAGTTAATTGGTATATGATATAATAATAACAACACAAAAAAAAATGTTTAGAGCTAAGAGTGCAGAGTTACCGATTGTTGTAAAATGATGTTGAAAAATGTAGTCGTGATGAACACAAGTGCTTTTGGTCTTCGCAAATCCTAAATGTGTGTAGTTAACTTGACATGCTGTACGTTTTCTACAGTGTGGGATTGTTTGCAGTGAAATGCAGCAGTTATTGTCTACTTGGAGTAGATGTTTATTTATATGTCCTGGGTGTCCATCCATGAAAGTGATGTCAAGGCCTATATTTCACAGCATTATTGCAGTATTTACTTTAGGGTTTGTACAAAAATGTGCCCTCGTTGTAAAATAAATGTATGTATTTTTTTTTTCCATCAATCTCAGCGACTTGTTTTCCTTTCACAGCGCGATCCGTCTGTGTGAGGGTTGTTGGCTTTTGACACTGAGTATTGGTAGCACTCACCACAGCTGAGAATCAATGGAAATTGATCATGAATAGTGACACACATTTATTCCAGTCCTCCGAGTCCAGTGTCCTCACTGTAGTCCTGACAGTCCGTGCACGGGCAACAATTCCTCTTCCACCTGTTTCTTACTGTATATTTTGAGGTTAAAACAAGATCAGATATTTTGAGCCATAAAGAGACAGTTGCCATGGTGCATAATGTTGCAAGACTTTCACATAACTACCTTGCCCTAGTAACGAATTATTAAAAGTATTGAAAGAGACATGAAAAATGTCTCAATCTAGTGGTTAAGGAGGCAGATTTGGTTCACAAGGCTTCAGGTTTGAATCCACCCTAGCATAGCACCATACCGACCCACATAACGTAGAGTTATGTGGGTCAGGGGATGGTAACTGGAAGTGGTGGTTCACTGTATGGTGCAGTGTGATTTGGGTGGCAGTTGTGGAGACTACTACCCCTGCAGGAATAAATGAAATCCAAGGGAAGAAAATCTAACTTTGTATATATTTCGCCTGCAGTCCAGATCCAAACAAGGAAATAGGAAACAGATATATACGTAGAAAACCCTTTCTTTTTCTTCTCCTTTTGTCTTTTGTCCCTTTTTCACAGGTTGCTACAGCAAATCAATATTTTGCATCTCAGCTCTGTTGTGCTCTGTATCCTCTGACTCTAACTACTACCATGTCCTCCTCAATCTCCTCTTTGTCGCTTACCTGGTAGCTCCATCTCCCTGTCCCTCCTTTGAACATGTCCAAACCATCTCAATCCAGCTTCTCTGGCATTTCCTCTAAACCTTGTCCCTCTAATCACCTCATTCCTGATCCTGTTCATCCTTGTCACTCCTAAAGAAAACCTCAGCATCTTTAACTCTCGCTGCCCATTGAAAATGTCAATGTCCTGTCCCCTACACCGTCCAATTAAACAACATGTCTGGCAGCCACAATTGAGGCAAACCACGAATTAGGACTTTCGCTGTCTCTTTCAAGGAGGAGAGTTCTCCTTCTAAGTGTGGGTGTGGATGTCAAATCTTCGTAGTCTGCCCTTTTCAGTTGGACATCATTACTTGATCAGAGAGAGAAGGTAAGAAAAATGTTGTGCTCTGACCTTATTTGATCAATATATGGACTCCTTAGAAGTGACATTGACTAATAGTCCTATTTGTCATGTCTTTAACTTAAAACTCACGTTACATCTGTTGTTACTTTTTTATAAACAGGGTGAACAATAAAAAGAACTATTATTTTCATTATTATTTTCATATGTGATGATCATACAGTTTAATTTGCCACCCGACTGGGTGACATTTTCTGCTGCAGCCACGAAAAAAGTAATTCCAGAAGCACAGACAGGCAGAATTGTACCAGAAGATATATGATGCACTTAAAGGAAAAAAAAGAAGAGTGAAAGTGTTATTTACACCACCTCTTAGCAGTGTCATCTCCTCTCCCCGTGTGCTGTCATGAGCCACAGTGGTTTGGAGATGATGAAAACTAAAAGATAAATACATAATGATAAATAAAAAAAAATATATATAACTCCCTGAGTTGTTTGAAGGGTTTAAACAGTCAAACGTCCAATCAGAGAGGTGGAGCAGCAGAGCCCTTCTAGATATTTAAAGAGCAGATTTACGATCCCTCATCATCATCACTGTCAATGTATCCTTCTTTGGCTTTCCCCTAAAAGGGAAGGTGGAAGACTTGTACTCAATCGGATTTAATTAGTTTTTATCGTTCACTATCCCTGGCAGAGATTGGAGGAGAAAAAAAAAAGATAAATCATGTGAAGCTGTAGACTGAGGTACAGGTTTGTAATTATTTTAAGTGACATATTATACGCGCCATGCCAAACAATCTTGTGGACGCTGTGTGGGTCTGCAACAGTGTGGCACATAAGATAAAACTCAAAGTCACAAATGTTACAATCTCCTCCTCCGAGGCAGGTAGAACCCAATTGCAGGACACTGTACACAGTTTATTAACAAACAAAAGTAATTAATTTGGTAAGGTAATTGTCCACGTGCTGGTGGTGTTCCAGTGAAATCCAAGTGGTGTCTCCAAACAATTGTCCCCTCTTCCCAAAAACAGGTGTCTGCCAAAAAACTGCAACTCCAACTCCTGGTTAGCATAGATAAATGCAAGTTATTACTTACAGGGTAAACCGACAGAGACCACTCACCACCATGTTGGGTGTAAAACTCCGGCGCTGACTCACTGGCAGGGCAGGCCTTAAATACTCAGAGCCAATCAGCAGTCCCTGGAATTTAAAGAGACAGTGTAGACAAACGCCTACACTCCATGGCCAGGAACAGACAATCACCACAACAAACAGTATAAAATCCACATCAGTTAAATTTATTTTCTAATATGTCACTTTTGTCAGCAGCTTTTTTAGTTTCATGTAACTTCATTACAACTCTACATGTTTGATATGATCCCAACGACCATACGTAACTACACTGCAGGTCAGATTTGGGTTCTCAGGCATGAGTTTGACACGTTTGACCCAAGTCAAAATCTGCTTCTGTCCTTTAAATACTTTCTTCAAGAAAGTATTACAAAAACATGTGTCACGTGTGCTTGTTTTTCCAAACTGCACAACTGCAGAAAAAAAAAGGGTCTCTAGAGGTTCCTCTCATTGCTGAAAAAAAAACCATAGCCGGGCTTTAATAAAGTTCTGGCTTTCAAAATGCAACAATATTCTCGGACATTCATTCCACCCATAACACATGCTCCTCATTCTGCTTCCTGTAGGCAAACTCTAGATCAACAAAAGCTAGAACAAACTGGTTCTAAGATACTGTAGAGCATTTGAGAAACTGAAAAAACTTGAAACCGTTGTCAATAACTGCAGTTTGAGGACGTCTTTGCAACGTCTTATTCTTTATGTTCCTTCAATTGAGATATACAGGCATTTTTGTCCTGCTTATCCATACAACCGTCTCCACAACCACCACCCAAATCACACTCCACCATAACAAACACCTCGTGAACCTTCCTGTAGGTGGTGATCCAACCACTATAACTGGGATTCGGTCTTGCCCAGGGAGCATGAAAGGCAATTTGTTTGCATTCAAAGGTTGTATTTAAATAAATTTGTTGCGCAGAATTCACTTTCTTACATTTGTGCTGTTTTTTGGGGGGGAAAGACAAGGCCCTTGTCTTTACAACGCTAGATTATGCTGTTATTCAAAAATAGTTACTTGAAGGGAAACTGGACATAGTGGATTTTTTTTTTTTATGTTTCACCTCCCATTCAAGAAGCCTCAGGGGTCCTCGGATGAAAGGTGAAAGAACTTCAAGAAATCCACTACATCCTGTTGCCCTCTAGGTGAATTTTTGTGGATTAAATGACCCGGATGACTGAGGACTTTGATGTAACCACTGTGTTAACATAGGCACACAAAATAGATATCACTCATGACAAAAAATGTGGTAGGTATGGAACTTTGACTCTTAAAGAGAGAATTCTCATTATTTTAAATGGTGTGTATTGATAAGGAGGGACAAACCATGTTGACTTAATTTGGAACAACTGTGAAATGAGGGAGAGAGGGAGAGAGAGAGAGCACAGCAGGGTCACATTTAAAATATAGTCAAGGTTAATGACTGACTGCAGGCAGCAGAGCAGTGTTAGGAGTGTCTCTGTGTCTGTGTGTGCGGCAGATGCCGTCCCGTCCTTATGTAATAATAAACCCATTACTGACCCAGCTCATGTGCACTTCCCCACCAGCGCAGTATCACACAAGTTAATTGGTTTACACACCTGGTTAATTAACATGAAAGATGGACCAACCTCACCGCTGGCACGAGCGGCGATACTGACCTTATTATGATTGTGGGCACACTGATTTGTTAAACAGTAAAATAAAGAGTGTGTGATCACTTACCCACCTCTGACGCTGGCAGGTAGGACCAGGTCTCGTTTAAGGCGCTGATTACCAAACCTTGGTGCGGGGCCTTTCGTAGGTACATGGGTGGCTGCAAGAAAATGCAGGTGAATTTGAATTCCAAGAAATGTATCTATCTGAGGGGGAATTTCTCCTGTCTAATGCATGGAATGGGCAAACTTTTCACAATTATACCCGATTTTTTAGGTCAGAAAATTGGATATAAGGGTCAGGTTAAGAGCTAATGGTTGGAGCCTTCACGTAAACTAAGATAAATAACAAGTCATGCAACAAAGATTAAAATGCAAAAATTATAGCCTTTTATAACGCCATCTACTGGTAAAACGTGGGAATCTTAGTGAAAAACAAACAAACAAAAAGTAATAGAAGCCAATTTCATAATTTGGACAGATTTGCCGGGCTGAACAAGCTGCATCTGGCTCCTGGGCTTCAGTTTGCCCATGCCTGGTGTAACATCGACACATATTTTTTCGAAAATGAAAAATACGTGTTGATGTTTTTTTCTTTCTTTGGACAAATCTCTTGTACAACCTACAACATGTTGCTGTTTTTCTATATTAACTCCACTCCAGCTCCAAGCCCTAAAGTACGCGCAGTGCATAACGCTATCGAACTCTCAAAGGAGGAGAGGGACGGGTGTTTTCCCTGGTGTGTCCTCAGAGACACTTAAGATCAGTCTGAACTACTGCTGTTCATATCTGTCTCAGCCTCATCGCTTGTTTTTCTTTCCCACCGGACCTTGGAATGATTTTATTAATCACAATATATCTGGGTTTTTCTTTTTTTTTTAATCCAATTTTTTAGGCGTACGTCCTTGAGCTGCATCGTGCCAGCCAGCAAATTCTCAGAGGCCATTTTGACAACGACTTGGGCCATTATTCACTTGGCTCTGAGGGACATTTGATCACTTTTATAGGTTTCCCTGGAGAGCACAAGGAAAAAAAAATGGGAAAGTGATCAAAGATGATATTAACATCAGTTTTATTTCATTACCATCCAGTTTTGGACGTTGGATATCGCTAAAAGCTGTTTAAGATGAATTAATCCGTCATGATATACCAAAATGTGTAGTTGTCAGCAATTGGACTTTTTCTTGGAAGTTGAAAGATGTTTCATTCCTCAGCTGAGGAATTTCATCAGTTTCTGGTTGTTGTCAGAGGGAACTCTAGTAGTTCTACTCCTCTAAACCACACTTGTGATGGTTTCTGATGGTAATGATCAATTAGCATGTTGGATGTCCAGATGTGAATGGTAGTCGTTGTGGTCACACTCTTCTAAAGAAGCCTGCTCTGGTATTGATAAGCAGTTAAACGTCCTATAATGGAATTTCAGGGCAGAATGGTCTGTAATAGACAGTTGGTGACCCAGATCTCCCACTCTGTTCAATCCAAAACTAGTTACTTCTAGAGCAACTGGACATAGTAGGTTTCTTGAAGACGTTTCACCTCTTCATCCAAGAGGCTTCTTCAGTTCTAACCGATTACAGGGGAATCCTGGTATTTAACCTCAAACAAGACTGCATACCTGTGAAAGGGGACGGGGGGGTTGTTGAAGACTTCTCTGCCTAGAATTTTCTAGGAGAGGGACGGGTGTTTTCCCTGGTGTGTCCTCAGAGATTCTAGTCCTCTAGTCGGTTAGAATTGAAGAAGCCTCTCGGATGAAGAGGAGAAATGTCTTCAAGAAACCTACTATGTCCAGTTGCTCTCAAAGTAACTAATTTTAGATTGAATTACCTGGATGTGACTGAGAATCTACACACACTCTGTTCAAAGTTGGTTGTTCCAGTTTGGCATAGATGGCTTCTCCACTCCTCTCTCAAACCACCTGTCCTCCCTGTCCAAATATGCACACTATAGCTCTTGAAAGGGTGTTCGTTCTCTTTGTGATGGAGATAAACTGCTGAGTCCTGTCCTGATGTGATCGCCCTCCTGTACTGGACCATGAGTTTGTGAGTGTAAAGAATAATAATTTTGATGAATTCATTCAACAGATCTAATCTGTAGGCATGACTTTATTGCAAGACTCTGCACTTTAACTGGTTACTATTTGGCAGGAACTACTTGTTATTGTGACATTGTGGTTCACACCACCTTGTACAACAAAATGTGACCTCTGCATTAAACCCGACATTTTGAGTGCCGGGGGGTAGGGGGGGTGGACCTCAGTGGTAACATAACAGTTGGTGGACTCAAACCTTCCTTTATTATTAGGCTGCCAATGGCGAAATACACATTATAATGAAGATGCGCCGACCTTCTGGTCAGAAACAGGTATTGGCCATCAGACCTGACCACGGACCTACAGGTGAGCCCTTGTATTTCTTTATGTCGATTTATGTTGATTTTACACTTGAATCACACTTGGTCTTCATGAGCTCTACCAAGATGAAAGACTTTCAGACACATCATCGATCTTCCTTTCTGCCTTGTCCCTTATTATACTCCAACTACCTCCATGTCCTCTCTTACTGCGTCCATAATTGATCACTCTTGCTTTGTCTTCCACCAACAACAATTTATTTTCCAGCACTACCCCTATAAGTGAGCAGTGCTGCTGTTGGCGGTCATTGCCAACCCTGGTCCTGATCAATCCAGTATGGAGATAATTTTTTTGACTTTTGCCGTTATTGGTTTGGCCACTGTTTTTACGCTGGATTCAGTTCCTGACCCAACCCTCACCATTAATCCGTGCTTTTTCAGAGTTTTAAAAAGGAAAAAAAAAGGATCTTTCTTCTATTTACACCATAATTATGTGGTTTTAGTTACCTTGATAATTTGTATTTTTTTTCTTTTTATCACTATCATTTATATCTATTTAAAATCTAACTTATTTGCATCAAATACTTCTATGATTTGATATAAAAACCAACTCAATCTAATCTCCAATGATCTTTGAATAAACATAATGAACTTGAATAAAAAGAGCTCGCTGTGTCTCAGTCTTAATGAGGTGAGATAACTTTTTTTTATATCTGTTTTAAACACAAACCTTGTCCTCCTTTCCTCCTCTCCTCCTTTCTTGTCTCCATTTCCTTCTCTCCTCCCAAAAAAACCTCCTTCTTCACTCAGCTCTCACCTAGATTTTCTCTATAAATCTTCTCTTTCAATTCCCCTCCACTTCATTTCTCTTCCCCCCCTTAAGCATTGAAGTGACTCATTTTCCCTCTGGTGGGAAATGTTTTATCTCATCAGGGAAGGGATAAACCTAGGCATTTCTATTACCGCAGTTTAAAGGGCTGCTTCGGCACAACAATAAAATAGAGCGGCATAAAAAAAAAAAAATTTTTTGGGAGGGGTGTAAAAATAAATATTCCCATAAAATGTGAGCCCATTAACTGTCGTTTAGCAATACTTTTTTTTCATAAGAAACCATATTTATGGGCTGCTTTTGCAGAGTAAATGCTCCTTGCAGTTCCCTCCACACACAGAAATAAAAGTATGCAAATCTGCCTGTATTCGCTTGAAGAAAAAATAATTAAAAATGATTAATGGCAACTTCCTCCAACTTTCTTATCTTAGAAGTACAAATGAATTATATTTGAATGGATGAGATAACATTTTAAATGAGAAATTCACCAAAACTTTAGAAAAAAAAAAAAAAAAAAAAAAAAGGAAAAGCATTCAGATCCTCCCGAAGCTCCGACTTTAAGAAGTAACATTTCCTCGGATGTTGAAATCATCTCTCGCTCACCAACACTTTCTCCTCTTTGGGTTTAATGAACCGGGGCGCAAGACAGATAGGGAATGTTATTAAGTGAATCCCCGTGTTTCTTCAATGACATTGTCAAAAAAAAAAAAAAAACGATTTAGCCTAATGTCTATTTATCACTCTTAGGTGGTGTAATCTGATTTATTCATTTATTTTCTTTCCCATTACTTGCACCCATCCAGGCGGAAATAACTCGGTTTTTATGCACGACTATCCACATGGGTCGGCTGCTAAGGTAGAGGTTGGAATCGTATCGAAGCTGCTGCACACACAAAAACACATTAGAAGTACAAATGAATTATATTTGAATGGATGAGATAACATTTTAAATGAGAAATTCACCAAAACTTTAGAAAAAAAAAAAAAAAAAAAAAAAAGGGAAAGCATTCAGATCCTCCCGAAGCTCCGACTTTAAGAAGTAACATTTCCTCGGATGTTGAAATCATCTCTCGCTCACCAACACTTTCTCCTCTTTGGGTTTAATGAACCGGGGCGCAAGACAGACAGCGAATGTTATTAAGTGAATCCCCGTGTTTCTTCAATGACATTGTCAAAAAAAAAAAAAAAAACGATTTAGCCTAATGTCTATTCATCACTCTTAGGTGGTGTAATCTGATTTATTTATTTATTTTCTTTCCCATTACTTGCACCCATCCAGGCGGAAATAACTCGGTTTTTATGCACGACTATCCACATGGGTCGGCTGCTAAGGTAGAGGTTGGAATCGTATCGAAGCTGCTGCACACACAAAAACAATTATAAGAAAATCCATTATGATGCGGTTGGCACGTTGTTTTTCACCGCAAAGTGAATTACTCGTCATTGAAACACGGCAAACGCAAGGAAATTCCACCTCTGCCTTTTACTCGGAGGGCACTGAAACTCGAACCTGATACAGTACCTTTTGCAGCCCAATCCAAAATTGATCATCGCCTCAGTATTTATTGGAATTATTACCTCACCAAAGTCAGTTAATTTACGGAAAAGTGCCTAAAATGGCAAGTTTAAAGATTTCCTGCAAGTGCATGCAGCACAGTATATCAATGGACTTTAGCAATTAACTAAATAGAAAAAGATTGTATTTTCTTTCTATTATATCAGCAGATTTCTAGCAACCACAGAATGACTTTCCTATAACACTCCACACTTCTGTGTTTCTTCACAGCGCTCCTCCTACTGATATCCATTTCAGTGGAGTTTCTCTTGGCTATTGACTGGGAATTAACCAGAGTGGACCAGAAGCACCTGCTGTGTCCTACGAAAGGAGAAAAAGACGGTGTGTCAACACATTAGCCCAGAGCAAATCAAAGAGCAGTTGAAAGATTGAATGCGGAACAGCAGGCAGCGTTCACAGGTTTTTTTTTTTTTTTTTTTGTGTGTGTGTGGAAGATCTGAAAACTCAGAGAGAGAGAGAGCTGAAGCCCGGAGGAAGTCATGAATATTGACACATTCACATTGGCTTGCAGACGTCTCACACAGAGTGGGAGACCTGATGTTTTTGTTTTTTTTTTTTCACCGTACTTTATATGAAAGGAACAGCTGTTCTGATGACAGTGCCTGCTGCAATATATGCTGTTGTCATTCAAAAAGTACATTGTTTTTTATTTTTTTAAAGTTGTATCCTAGATATCTCTTTTCTTTCTTTAATTATCTGAAAATGTTGTGTTCTCAGCAGATCGATTTCAACTAGTATAGTGATTATCTGGGAAGCAAACCCAGAATTATCTGCTTGAACGGCAAGAATGTGAACCATTTCACTATGGATTTTTTTTTTTTCAAATGCCATTCATTCATTCATTCAAATTCCTCTGCTTATTTGTCTCAGGGGCAGAAGTCTCCACAACTGACACCTAAATCACACTGCTCCACTGTGAGCCTTCATGTGAGTGGTGAGCCCACTGGAAGTTATGGGCAAACTGAGGCCCGGGGGCCAGATGTGACCCATTGAGCTTTTAAATCCAGCCCTCCAACCTTGTCCAAATTAAATTATTATATATTTTTTCCCCATTATCTCTGCCTTTTTACTGCAATAATGCCTTTTCCCAGTAGGAGACGTCATTAGACGTATTAGAAATGTAGGATTTGGGGTTTTATACATGACATTTAACATGCCATTTGTCTTAATTCAAATGAACGATCCATCTTTCTGCTCTGGACTCCACCCCCGTGTCCAATTTTAGGACCAATGGTGGCCAATGAGTCAAAAAGTTTGCCCATGCCTGCATTAGAACCTCAAGATTTGGGGATCCAAGTTTCCAAAAGGAGTTTGAAGAAGAGGATTGACATATTCCATGCATTCGTCTTCATCCTCCTATCTGTTACCGGGTGGTGGGGGCAGCCACCCAAGTCACACTGCACCGCACAGTACCTTCCTGCGGGTGGTGAGCTCACTGGAGGCCAACCGTCCCGGATTCAAACTTGCCTAGGAGGGGAACCTTGGAGTTTCACAACTTGCCAAGGAGGGGAACAACATTCACATCAAAATAAACAGGAGAGACTTCTCTCGTAAAATATTTATTTGAATATCAAACAGGAAATATGCATTACCTGCCCAATCCTGCCGAGTATGTTGTTGTCAAAGCCTTCAGGGCAGGGTTACTTTGAAGACTCCAAGTATGTCTGGAATTTTAATAATCCAAATACAATTTACATTGCACAGATGTCATACTGGTTATTTTCGGGAATTCAAAGGTATTGTATTTGCTACAGTCATACTATGTTCTGCTGAAAATGGTCAAACATCAGTGGTAGCCTACCATGAGAAGGCAAAATGAGCAAATTAGAAATATAGTTAGTATGTAATTTATGTGTAGATGTGTACCCTGTATTATTATTATTATATTACAGTAGAGTTGTAGGATTACAACGCATACAAATTACATGAATAACCGAATACAGGATGAAGTCTCTTCAATTCTCTTTTTATATTTGTGGGACCAAGTAGAGGGTGGACAGACGAGAGCATACTGGACAACGTGGATGTATAGTCCATATATGGAAGCCACATTATTATAGATAAAAATAACGCTATCTGTAATCTGTGTCATCGTCTGAGTCAAGGAGGAACTACGTAGGCATGGGCCAATCAGAAGGAACAGCGGAGCTTAGTCAGTGCTATGTTTACTGTCCTCGAGGTAAACAAAGCTACTAGTAATGTCTTTTATTTATTTATTCATTTTTTTGCAATGTTTTTACTGTTTATTTATTTAAGATAATTTTTTGTTTCTAATGTAAATATAGATAAGTAAAAAAAAAAAACTTTTAAATGTCATGAAACCCATCCAAAACAGCAGAACTGCAGAGTAATAAGAAGTTACTGTAATGCTGTGTAATTTTTTCACAATAATTTTGCCCAGTGACTGTCAAGATTCCTTTTAGTTCAGCAGTGGATGCAATTAAAATTTCTTTATTTTAAAAAAAGAAGCAGAATCCTCGCTGCCTGGATGTATTAATGGTCCAGAAGGTTAAAGAGTCCCTTATGTGAAGGGTCAAAGCTGGATTTTCTAAGTTATTTCCCACTGTATCAAAGCATGCATTTCATCGTATGAAATAAAATGGCTTCCAGGTCACAGGTTATTTCCTGTTTGCTCTCTCACCAGAGCTGAGGCAAAAAAAAAAAAACAAATATCCCCGGGTTATTTTTAGATTGTTGTTCTAGTTAATCCTGTGATCATGGGAGCTCTCGTTTTTTTACGTGATGGCTCTGTAAGCGCATTTGCGAACTGTTGTTTCCCACCATGCTTCTCAGGGTGAATTACCAGGTAGGGGTGCTACTATTAAATAACTTAGTTTCACAAAAGTTGTTGTCAAATCCATCTTCAACAGATGAATCTCTTTGGGGGAGTACAGACCTTGAGATTGGAATTATTTATGTTGAATCTACAAGACTAAATAATGTAAACACACACTTTTGTCACAGCTTGTGGCTAATATGTTGAAAGGACATTAATGAGAAGGAATTCTGATTAATGGGTTTTTCATTCACAGTCAATCTGCCACAAACATCCAATAATTAAAACGTATTATCAGCTGAGCCTGTATTGTGGGTATGCAATAAAACCCAGCAAGCCTGACAATACGTGATGCACTGGTGCAGATAACAAATTTGGTACGGCATGTACTTGAATACATACAACCCCATACTCCTATACTATAGGAGTATACAAAAAGGAGACGGAGCTCTCAGTTTAAAAAGTTATTTTATCCTTGGTTTGTGGTGCTTTGCCCCCTGAAACAATTACTCTGCTGAGTGACTTCCAGTTGGCACATCACCTGCACGGGGGTTTTTAGGGGCTGCTATGGTGCTGTGTGACTTGGGTGACAGTCATGGAGATCGCTGCCCCTGCATCCTGGTAATGATAAATGGACAAAGATAAATGGATGACAGATCGAAGTTGGGATGGATGCATGAATTGTTTGACTGCAGTGTCAGTTTGGAGATTTCCCATCAACATGTTATTTGATATTTCGGGTTTATGAAGTCATTTGAAGTGAAGGTTTTCCATACCAACACAGGCACCAATAGGATACCGTCATTTCCGTATTATAAGCCGCAGCTTTTGTCACACAATTTCAACCCTGAGGCTAATGCAGAGATGCGGCTAATGTATGCATTATTTTTTCTAACTGCTTGAGCAGAAAAGGTAAGAGTGAGACAGGTGGTGTCGAGGAAGACACAAGTCACAACCGCCAATAAACCCCATAGAAGAAGAAGAAGTATAAGATACAGTAACGCGCTTTGTACATGAATAAAATTAGCATAACCTGACCCTCATCATGGAAAATGCAAAAATAATGCAGCACATGTGGCTTATAGTCCGGTGCGGTTTATAGCCTGGAAATTACGGTTTATAGTTCCTTGGGATTTGAACCCAGGACTTTCTGTTAATCACAACCCTGTTTCGTTTCCCTTGTTGTGGGTTGGGTTAATACTGGAACTACACACCCATTACCACCCCTTTTTTTCGGGGCAGTCGGCGGCCTAGCGGTTAAGGAAGCCGACTTGGGTCCGCAAGGCCCCTGGTTCGAATCCCCCTACTGCCAGGTTACCACTGAGGTCCACTGAGCATGGCACCGTCCCCACTTACTGATCCCTGTTCACTTTGGTGATGGGTTAAATACAGAGGTCACATTTCTTGTCCTTTCCTTCCTTCTTTCCATGCAGCTGTTCGAGCTACAGTATCTACGTAACAAGATTTTCTTGCCATAGATTCCAGGCCTCAGTCCTGTTATTATTTAATGATACTGGCTTTATATAGAAGCATCCAGGTTTGTGTTAGTGTTGATGGCTGTATAGGTGGATGGTTGAATGAATGATGGATAGACAGACAGGTGGTGTGGATACATGGGCGGATGCAGTGACACCGCTGTGCTGAAAGGCTTACATGTTCGATAAAGCCTACTGAGGTTCCATTGATTATAGCAGTCGTTGCCAGCCTGTGCCCGGTCACTGGAGTTTTGCTGTGTACCATTTCTTTTTTGCTGCACTCTCTAAAAAAAAAAAAAAAAAAAAAAGATTTATTTAAAGGACTTGGCTGAGACACACTAAACTCGACCTTGCTTAAACGCTTTGACAGGACAGCAAGTAAATCTGTGTCAGCTGCCTTTACTGGATCCCTAAAGCAGGAGGTTCAGCAGACAGTAAATAAAACAATGCCCAATGGTGAACAATACCCATCCGCCGTTCTTCACTCGCTCTTATAAAGGAGCCACATCTCCTTGTGATCTATAATACATCTTTTTCTGGCATGTCTTCATTAATAACAGTGCTTTTGCTCAGAATAAACTTGACTTTAATTCATATTCTCTTTTTTTCACGCAGGTTCGTTTCCATGTGTTTGGAGAAATGCCATTTCTTCTTTTTTAGCTCTCAAGTCTCCAGAGATGGAAAAAAAAAAAAAAAAAAGTTCTCATTATACTAAATGTCACTCAAGAGGTTTTTGTGCAGATTGCTTTCCAAACAATGTGTAGCCACAGAGAATCTTCCGCTGCAAGGGTTGTTTTGTACAGACAGCAGAGCTCTGCACGGTGTTGTCAGAACACCTCCTCTTTGTCTCATGATTTATTATCTCAGAGATATATATATATTCTCAGCAGAGGGAATGGCCTAGCTAACATCGCAGGCTTCCACAGCTTGATGTCGCTAATATGGCTTTTTCGATGCCATAAGTGCACCTGGATTCGCTTGCGCCTCAATTTGCACTGCAGGTCCGGCGGATTCCCTTCCCCTTAAAAGAAAGGAAATGGATTGGATTTCACCTTGAGATGTTAATATTTGGTGAAACAAAGATAATAAGATATTAAAAAGAAAGATTTTTCTTTTTAATATTTGGGGGGGCAGCCAAAACGTTGCTAAAAGATGAGAAAAACTACAAAATGAGTCAATTATCTGAGAGCACAGACTGAGCTGACGAAACAGGGAGACGTTTGGACAGCCTCGCGTGCAGCAGGTGAAGAAAGCCAATCATCAGTAGAGCATGGAACAACTGTGAGCGTTTGTCTCAGCGGTAACTCAGAGAACCAGTGACGCCTTCAGACAGACTGTCGCAACGATTCAGGTCGATATGACTCTGGCCCGGGCTCGGCCAATAACGAGTCTTGTTCGCAGCTTAGCTTTTTTTTTTTTTTTTTTTTTTTTCATTGTCCTATTGGCAACTGCATAAACCACATGACCATGAGACAGTGACAAAGTGAGTTGCTGTTCTGTTCGCCTAATGAAACCAATTGAGTCGCAGTTGATTCCAAAATTGTAGTCATTGTAGCAGCAGTGAATGACAATGTGGATTTTTTTTTTTTCTCTTTTCTCTTCTGGCTTAATAACTGTAGAGTCTACAAATACTTAAAATGTCAAGGCACAATAACATTAGATATAAATTCTCATCCATGTGATTTGCAGGCTCATGTTAGTGTTCTCAGGGGCCTCGGTGGCAGCAGACCTTTACATTCCATCCCGTCATCAGGTCAATCATGTGAGCCAGTGAATCAACACTGTCTGGGGAATTTTTAAGTAGCGGTTGTACAGATATTGACTGTGGCGAAGGAAGGCTAATGGAAAACAAGAAAAGCAAAGAATGACAATGATTATAGAGGAGCGGCAGACTATGTGGACAGACCTTTGTCCAAGCCATGTCTGTTGTTATATTTCCTTCAGAACAGGTAATTGGGAAGCAGGAACCGATCGCACTTAAAATAAATGGCAACATGGCACCTGTTGTTACAGCCACTGCGATGAGTGATTGGGAGGAAATAAATGTATGGATAGGATGGAGGGTTTAGAAATAAAGATGTGGAGTGGTGATGGACATGGTCAGGACATGGGAGCAGCGTGAAGTTAGAATGATGAGGTTCAGATGGTTTGGACAAATAATGTTGGTGATAGGAGACAGAAAACCTCAGGGAGATTTACTGACACTGAGGGGGAGGTAGTTGAACAATAGAAGAGGGATGGGATGGGAAGAGGGAGGAACAAAATCCACTGGGACCAATGACAAGAGCAGCTGAGAGGACAACATGATTTAAAAGCACTCTTTATTTACAGATGATTGATCTGTGATGGAAGAGAGTCAGCTAAAGTGAAGGAAAAGGTTCATTGGTTGGCTGTGAGACCAGCCATGATGGATGGATTAGAGACACTAGGGATAGGTAGAAGACAGGAGACAGAGCTGGAGGTGGAGGTGGAGGAGTTAAAGCTGCTGAGATTCTCTTTCGGAGAGAAAAGGATGGACAGGATCAGGAATGAGGTGATTAGAGGGACAACACAGACAGGAAGGTTTGGAGAAAAACCCAGAGACGCCAGATTGAGATGGTTTCGATATGTTCAGGGGAGGGACAGTGGATACATTGGTAGAATAATGATCCTAGAGATGGTTCTACCAGGTAGGAGACAAAGAGGAGCTTTATGCATGCAGTGAGGGAGGACATGGAGATCATTTTGTTTAAAAACATGAGTTGAACCATTGCAAATATCTGCCAATCTCCTGCCCAAGGCAAAAACATGAAAAATGCTCTTGAAGAAGAAGGACATTTACTGAGTCACCAATTCTCCCTTTGTTGGTACTTTTTTATATATTTAACATTTTATTTTATTCAACATATTGAAAAATTTCCTCCCTCAAAGTCTGCAATTCACACTGTTACACTTGTTCGGTACGATACATGTTGAAATGTATATTTATACAGACAGGACACAATGGAATTCATTACTTGCTAAATTTTTACTTAGAACAAACTGATTTGGCAGCAAACCTGTTTGAGACTGTCTTATTTTTGCTCCTTTTGCTCATTTTCCCCAGATCTAAAATGTCAAATATAAATATTTGAGTCATATACTAAATAATAAATAGCAAAGGAAAAATGTGAAAATGAGTGTGTATGTGTATGAGAGCTGTGTAGAGGTTTCAAATTATTGGAGTCCTTTTCTGAAAAGATATAGATATATATATACATATACAGTATATAAATATGTGTGTGTATTTGTGTGTGTGTGTGTGTGTGTGTGTGTGTGTAGAAAAAAAGGATGAAATCTGTGGTATTTGCAGAAAGAATTTCAAAGTGTGGGAACATTGTGACCTGTTATGATCTGAGATGAAATCTTCATAGATAATCCCGGATTACGAAGTATTTGAAGTGTCCATTCAGATGAAAGCTTTGCTATCAGTCGTGCTTATGTCATTCAGAAAGACACAGCCATGTAAAAAATATCAGAGAGCTAAAAAAAATCTAGATCTAGATAATCTAGATAATCATGATATTTTGGAAAAAAAGGAATACTTTCCTGCACTAGACCTGTGCAACTCAGGATCACACAATATATGTTGTGCTTGGGTTTTATACACTAAAAAGACACAAATCCCTCCGTGGTCTGTGTATAGATTTTCTGCACCATATAATCCCAGTCTAAGGGTAATGGATCGGCCTTACAACTGAGCCCTGCAGATATCAAATAATCAGCAGGAGAGAAATCACTAAGCATCCTCCCATCAATGTAATTTTCTTTACACCCTGGCCTGAGAGTGCCACAAGGCAGCTCAGTGGGGTGGGGCGTGAGAAGAGGGTGGAGGTGGAGCCTCGTTTTAGTAAACGTGATTAGGGCTGATAGATGGGAGTGGGCCCCCTCACCCCCCCGGGGAGGAAGACTGGTGGAGCATGTGAGCTGTGAGAGTGGAAGAGATGCCTCTGTGTTCACTTCACCTCAGCATTGATGAGAAAAGGTGAAATACTTTTATCAGCACACGGCGTCCCTGAAATATTTGGCTGGGTGCAGTAACTGACTTATATTCTCCAGTGTTTATTCTACAGAACTCAATTCAACAGCCCCATGGTGCAGCAATAAAAACTGAAAATACTCAACCGTCTCTGTCTCTTCCCTCTGTGCTTATGATCACAGAAAAATGCTGCAGCGACAAGGTTTGGCCTTAAATCCCTTGAGTAATGTAGTATATATATCAAGTATATTAAATTTAAGTCTGGAAAAATGCACTGAAGGGCTCTTTGTCTTTTTATTTTTAATAAGTAAAAGGGTAAACGCACAGAGACTTATTCAGAAAAAAACACTTTTCAGTTTTAGACTACAAGGTATTGTAACAGTTGCAATCCCAGGCTAGACCCAGCATGGGCAAACTATGGCTTGGGGGCCAGATGTGGGACGTTTGGTTTTAGATTATGCCTTTTCCCAGCACTGGCTTTTTTTTTCCCCCTACAGATTGCGTAGAAAAGTCTGAACACATTTTAGCATTGTAGCCTTTATGCATGACTTTTATGACATATCATTTATCTTGGTTCACATGAAAACTCTATTCGGGTCAAAAAGTTTGCCCATGCTCAAAGTGTTGCCCGGGCCTAGAGTGTTTAATGCGATGATGATAAATCAGTGAATAAACCAGTGAAGTGAAGTGGCTGTGGCTATTTTAAAACTGTCTGGAGAATTTTGTGCGAATGGCCTCTCCTGACCAGAGTGAGCACTTTCCGACCACATTCAAAAGTCAGCATTTCCGAGAAGGAGGATTAGCAGCAGTTTATAGGCATGTGAAGCAATTAGACTGAGAAGATACTGTGTTAATATTGATCAAACAACACATTCGTTACTGCACTCTTTAGGTAAAGTGTGTACGTAATAAAGTGGCTGTGAGATGTTTCTTCCCTTTATTGAGAGACGTTTTTTTCCAGGTTGACAAAAACAGCGTCTTTTACAGCTCTCTCAAATAGTCTGTCTTTCCTGGACAAGATCTGAACATCTTGGTCCTCAAAAGAGTAACCTTCAAGGGTAGGTGGACAGGTGAGGGGTAAGTTCACACACTTACAAAGCCTTTTTTGTACAATACCCAAAAAATTCCACTCTCAATCAGGGTTATAAAAGTTTTGGATTTTTCAGTATAGTTTCGTTTTAGTTAGTTTTGCCTTTTAGCATATTAGTTTTAATTAGTTTTAGTTATTGGTAAAAGCAACTAATTTAGTCTTAGTTAGTTTTAGTTTTGTCCAAAATGTTTCGTTTTAGTTTAGTTTTAATTAGTTTTAGTTTAGTTTTAGTTTAGTTTTAGTTTAGTTTTAATTAGTTTTAGTTGTCGTTTTAGATTTCTGCGAGGTTCGAACAAAGACGAAAACGAAGGGTAGTTCATTTCTAATTTCAGTTCGTTTCAGTTAGTTTTGTTAGGACACATTTTCGTTTTAGTTAGTTATAGTTTTTTTTTATTTAATGATCGTTTTAGTTAGTTTCAGTTAACGAAGAGTTTTTTTCAGTGAATCGTTTTTTCGTTAACGATGATAACCCTGCTCTCAATAATCTGTTTTACACATCAATGAGGTGTTACAATAACTGTAACAACTGGTGTCACACTTCACAGGTAACCCAAGGTCCACCCAACAGGAGGGACTTGAAACACCCCTTCCTCTCCACTCACAGGATGGAACTTCTGTTACTCCCCACTAGGAAAGGAAAGCAAACTTCTTGTCATTGTGACATTGTGATTCACACCACTGCACACAACGAAATCCGACCTCTGTCTTCAACCCATCACCACAGTGAACAGTGGGCAGCTTTGAGCGCCCGGGGAGCTGTGAGTGGGGACGGCGCCGTGCTCAGTAGACCTCAGTGGCAACTTGACGGTAGGGGGATTCCAACCAGGGGCCTTACGGACCCAGGTCCACTTCCTTAACCATTAGGCCTCTTGGATGAGAGGTGAAACGCTTTCCAAAAAAACAGAATGTCGAGTTGCCTAACTAAACTCTTTAACTGTGGTTGGACTGACTTGGATGACTTGGATGACTTGGATGACTGAGACTTTCCTTATACAAATTCATCAACAACTTTCCACCATAAGTTACGCGCATTAGTTCGCCTTCATTTCCATGCCATGGTTTCTATTAATGAAAGTGTGCAATATAATAAAGTTATTATTTATCATTTCCTTAGCTGTTACGCAAACAGCATCAAGTGGCACTATTAAGGTTTCCTTGAGGTATCAATCCTTTTACCATCCTGCACCTAGCAGATGTTTCTACCATTTACAAAGGGCCTTTGTAATCCACTTCAAGTCGAATCAGTTGAATATTTGGATGAACCTTTGGCGCATGATGATTATACTTTAAACTTTATCTACCTTGATCTACCTTAACCACTAGATCACCACAGCCTTGTTTTGTGTTGAGTGAAGGAGGTTAGAAATGTGTTTAGTTCCTTAGTGTTCATCAAGGCCATAATAACCTGAATAAAAATCCTGTCTGAGCCAAGTTAAAAAAAAAAAAAACACATTACTTTGGGACATAGTTAATTATGTCATTACTGTTGCACAATAACATGGATGGGTGAACACTGCTGCTCTCTCCACCATGTCATCATGACTTCAATGAATGATAGGATTTATTGCTTGGCTTGTGCACATTGGATGTAATTGAGATATCACAGTGCATTTTGGGATACACTGATTGGCCTTTCTATCTACACTTCTAGACTACAAAATGACAGACCCTTTATGTATCGCATCGGGTTGCAACCATGGCTTGGTTGCCAGAGATTTTTTTTTTTGCTCGTCTTGCATGGCTTCTTAGGAGTTCACAGCCAATTTTGCTGTTTGAAATACTGTTTTGTGTTGTTTAAAACTTGAGGATTACAAATTGTTCAGATATCACTGTGTGTCAACGGTAAAATAACCCCTAACATTCAATAATGGTCCATAATTAACAAATTGTCGAGAAGGTTTGTGAACCCAGAAATGTCTCACTGTAGGGACGTCTCTGAGACTCAGTCCCAGTCTGTGCATCAAAGTACTGCTTTGTGAGTAAGACTTGAATAAGTCCTCCTTAAATTGGCAGGTCTGTCTATCACTTTTTCGCTTCATTTTTCACTTTCACCAGTGTCCTGTGCTACTCTGTTAATCAGTCTCACTTGTCTTACCTGAAGCCCGGCGCACACGGGTAAGATTCGGCGTGTGCTGATTGCTCAGCGCCAGATTCTCATCGTGTGCGCGTAAATTTACGTGAGCCATTTGTCACTCGAGGCCGTGAGCAAAATATCGATCGTGCTCGATTTCTCTCGACGCCAGTGAACAAAGTCTCATCGTGTGCGGGCTACGTGAGCACTTTTCTCACTACAAATGATTTGTGCGCATGCGTTACAATGATGACACAAGATGGCAACCAGCAGCGACTTGTTGAATAAAACGTTATTAGAAGACAAATTCGTGGATTTTTGGCAAAACCATACTTGTCCGTTTAATATTGGTCTTGGCGATTTTAAAGATAAGGACAAGTGGGAAGAGGCGATAAATGAAACTGCTAAGAAATTGGCGCAAACTGGTAAGAATTGTAATTTCCTGTCCTAAATCTATATCAGGACAATCAACATTTTTACGAGCAAATTACGTGGAAAAAAAATAGTCAATTATACATAGTTGACTAGTTGACCATTACTAGTGAGATGTGAGCAGAATTCTCATCACATGCGGGTGTACTATCAGCCCGTGCGGATGGCGCTGAGCAATTGACGCTCGCCAAATCCTCCCCGTGTGCGCCGGGCTTGATGCTCTGGCTATACCCCTCCACTAGTTGTCTCCTAGTTGTGTCATTTCAGCATGGTTTGTTCAACTCAGTGTTTTTTGAGTTCAGTGAGTAAAGACTGAATTACCTGGCTGACTGGTAAGTTAAACCGTTCGGGTAACTGGGGCAGTTGGTGGCCTAGTGGTTAAGGAAGTGGACTAGGGTCCACAAGGCTCCTGGATTGAATCCCCCTTCCGCCAAGTTACCACTGAGGTCCACTGAGCATGGAACCGTCCTCACTCACAGCTCCCCGACGCTCAAAGCTGCTCACTGTTCACTTTGGTGATGGGTTAAATGCAGAGGTTGAATTTCGTTGTGTGCAGTGGTGTGAATCACAATGTCACAATGACAAGGAGTTTAGTTTCCTTCCTCCCTTCATTGCTTTCTTCCTATACCTGTTTGCTTTTTCCTGAGATCTACGTTTGGGAACGACCTGCTGCCTTGTTACTATATGGTTTTGGTTTACGCTCTTTCTTTCTTTCTATTTGATTCCGAATGGGTGTGAAAGGTCTGACCGCTGGGTTTTCTGGTTCTAACGTATTGGACAACGTATTGGACAGAATACTCCATTATTAATAAATGTACCTCCAGAAATCTTTTTATTTGTTCGGCCGTAACAGACAGTAGATTTTTCTAATAAACTGTTGCGTTATTGTTTTTTTCCCCCACGACACAGTATGTATTTTTACTCCTGTGGAGAACCTGTGTTTGTATTTGTACCTACTGTGCTGAAGAAATGCACTGGCTGCACTTCTAGTTCAGAGCATTAATGGGCCTCCAACCCACTAGATTCCCCACCCACACTAGACCAAGGCAGTTCTGCAATATGAAAAGCCTGAAATGTCACCTTCTCTTCAATTTTTTTTTTCCCAAGTGAAGTTGAACAAAAGGATTCAAAGCTGGTCCATTAATTTCTAATGCTCATTTTATGCAGTTATGTAAATCAGCACGCACACCGCTTTCCCCTGTCGTTGTGGGAAAACAGGGTGTTTCTGAAGTTTATTTTTCATGTCACCAAACATCTGTGTGCTCTCTATGAGGCCTCAGGCGTTGACCCCCTCCCTCCCTTTTCTCCCCTTTACGCTGTCCCTCAATTCCCTCTCTCATATTCGCTCTGTCTCCACGCTCTTTGAAATAAAGTCTCACAACGTTCTATTAACCGAGGTTCTAGAATAATATTTAAATTAGTCAAAAGACAACACTTAAAGTCAACAAAATCAAGAGGACGGCAGATCCAGTTCGCTTTGCCTACATAGGCACGTGGGTAACTTAATATGCTGTGTATGTCGCGCTCATAAATATTACCAGGATCTCGCCACAGGGGTCTCTAGCGTCAATAAATGTAAAATGAAGTCACTGAAATGCTTCTTTGTAATTATACGGCTGAAATGTTAAAGTGTATGTGATTTATATTACAGGAAAACCTTCTGTAAATAAAGGCTGTAAATAACATTTTATTATTTTATCTGATTAATCATTGGTCAATTACTTATTAATGTCAATTAGTCATGAAGATTTGTGGACGTACGTCCTGATTTACATCATACAAGATGTCACAATTGATATGTCAGAAAGACTATCCTCAATGTTCCAAATGTTGCCATGTTAGTAACAATAATCATTATTGGTAGTTGCTGTATTTTTTTTCTATCATTATTACATGTATTTCTGCCAGTCTGCCACTAAAGATTTGACTTTTTTTCTTTTTCTTTTTCCCAACCGCCATCTTCGCACCACCGCTGGTCTCTTTACCATAGTTGGGCCTTTTATTTTAATTTTTTGGCAGTTTTTACATTTGGACATAAAAACATAGATCCTCATATGAGCCATGCTTTATTCTCAGCTCTAAAACATCATATATTAAGTCCTATATCAATGAGATCTTATTCACGAGGCCGAAAATTAAATTATTCCAAATATCTATTATCTATTAAGACTCAAATGTTGTTTTTTTTTCATGAAAATCTGATTTCAGGAAAAATGCAAAGGATGGGTGAGAAGCTCTGAAGCTCTCGGGCGTCTCTGCGTCTGATAATGACATTCCCTGCAAAATGGGACATGTTGTGTGGTTCTCTCATTGCCTTTCATAATGGCACTCCGCTCCAACAACTTTAACAATTCTAGCGGAGAAGCACTTACCAAAAATTAGGCACAATTGAATTCCCAACGCTCCCATGTTCAACAAACCAATTTTCTGGTGGATGGAGATCCTTCAAGGACATGTGCTCCTAATTAATGCTGTCATTATGCCTTCTGCTGAGGAAATTCAACAAATATGAACTTATGTAACCTTTTACCACTAGTCTACTTAGGTTATTGCTATTTACAAGTCCATCGTAGATTTTCTTTCCTTTATTTATACATTTCTTCTTTTCCTCTGGCTTGTCCCCTTTTCAGGGGTTGCCTCAGTGAGTCAACATTTTGATCTTCCTGTATTTTCCTGTATCTTCTACTCTGACTACAACTACCTCCATGTCCTCCCTCACTGCAATTAGGCTTCCTCTTAGTCTCATACCTGGTAGCTCCATCTCTAGGATCATTATTCTACCAATGTATCAACTGTCCCTCCTCTGAGCATGTCCAAACCATCTCAATCTGGTGTCTCTGGGTTTTTCACCAAACCTTCCTGTCTGTGTTGTCCCTCTAATCACCTCATTCCTGATCCTGTCCATCCTTGTCTTTACTAAAGAAAAATTCAGCATCTTTAACGCCTCCACGTCCAGCTCTTCCTCCTGTCTTCTGCCTATTGATAGTGTCTCTAAACCATCCATCATAGCTGGTCTAACAACCTTCCCGTAAACCATAATTTGCATTAGAGTTGGTCCTCCAGTCTACAGCCCCTACATAATAATAACAAATAATGTTATAGCCCAGGCAGTACTTTATATTATTATTGTTGGCTTGTTTAAAAAAAGAGAAGATTTACATTTTATCATGTTGGCCACCTGTAAATTTAAGTTTGACGCTTCTGCACTAATGCATGTAAAAATATATTGATACATTCGCTTACACATCCAGACTATACTAATCATATAGCAATGCATTGGTGCAGTGTGATTTGGGTGGCGGTCGTGGAGATTGATGGATCTGAGAGGATACAATGAATAAATAATATAATATATAATATACTACAAACAAGTTGAAAGTTTCAATTTGGTAGGTGCTGCCATTGACACTACATGTTGAATTACTTTTGCATACAATAAGCCTGTTCCATGGTTACAGTGCATGGAATTACACGGTGGTTGAATTAAATCTAATATCACTGTTATAACTATTAAGCATGAGTTCACTTTTAAGTTAGGCATTTTGTCCACTGAATATTTGAAGTGAACCTCATGAAAGACATCTCTAAGCGAGCGCGGACGATGATTAATTCAGTGAAAAGGTCAGAGTAGAAGGTTAATGCCCATGTCTTAAGTTCATTATATTATTCTGAAGGTCCAGCAGTCATAACACTCATCATACACGGTGCTGCATAGCAAATAACATGCAATATGTTGTTATATTCCCTTTTTCTGATATTTATTTCCATGCCATAGTCACTGGCTTTCAATTCATTCATCCAAAGTCAGAAATTAGGTATGTGACGACCTCAATCTGCATGATTTCAGATGACTTTCTTAGAGAACTTTCTTGGGGTTAGAAAAAAAAAGAAAATATAACCCAATGGAGAAATATGCCAACTCCATTAAAAGCTTAGTAATAAACCACAAATAATGAATGCTGCCCTCTAATGTTTGGCTGCTAATTTTTCACTGCTAACATTTTAATTCAGAAGTATCCTCCGGCAAAGACGGAAGACAAAGGGAATTAAAAGATAAAGAAGCAGCCAATGTCCAAGATGAAGGAAACCACCGCACATCTTGTTGTGGACAGTTTACAAGAAAAAAAAAAAAAAAGAGGCTAATGCTTTGGCACCCACACAGTGTTTCCTGCTTTGTAAAATGTTGTTTTTTTCTTAATTGTTAACAAAGACAACAGCAGCATCTGTTCACAGTCTTCTCATTATTCCTGCAGACCAGGCATAAAAAAAACGAAGATGGAACGCAGTGAGCCACATTCCTATTTTGGGTGGAGTAATTTATATGTTCTGTTTCCCACTCAGGCAATCTATCAGGTCTACTGAGGCTTTGTAGAAAAACTAATTGTGCGCTTGGACTTTAACAGTCTGTGTGGATTAGCCCCAGTACAGTCTATGAGAGAGTGGAATCCACTGCTGTTGAGAACTATGCTTATTAAAAGAGAGATTAGATTAATTTCCTCACCAAGAACAGACCCTGCAAGCACATGAAAAACTGTAAACAAACAAAAAAAAAATATATATATATATATATATATACATACATATATACTTACATATAAACATATATATACATATATACTTACATATATACATATATACATACATATATACATATATACACATACATACATATATACATATATATACATATATACATATACATATATATATATATATATATAGTTTTAGTTTAGTTTTTCTACAAATATATATATTTGAGTGTCATACCATAGCATTTGGGGCAGTTGGTGTCCTAGCGGTTAAGGAAATGGACTAGGGTCTGCAAGGCCCCTAGTTTGAATCCCCCTACTGCCAAGATACCGCTGAGGTGCCCTGAGCATGGTATCATCTACACACTGCTCCCCGGGCGCTCAATCGCTGCCCACTGCTCACTATGATGATGGGTTAAATGCAGAGGGAAAATTGACAGAAAAATGATTCTTTCTTAGTTTACTTTTGGCATTTGCTTGCAATGCCTGTGTTTCTCCAGTAAATGGTGCCATAAAGGGTATTGGAAAAAGTAGCATCTTAGGTTTTACGCAAGACTTTTGAGTGACAATTATCTTAGTTTGATCAAATGCTCCATCTTTCTGCGCCTGACTACTGCCAAGATACCGCTGAGGTCCACTGAGCATGGCACTGTACCCACTATGTTACAATGACAAGGAGTTTGCTTTCCTTTCCTTCTACACCTTCTACCTAGAAGGTGTTTGAGTCAGTGAATGAATGGAATGTTGGGATATTGGCTCATACAAGTGTTTTTTCCACTTTTGTCTCTGTTACGTTAAAAAAAAAAAGTCCTACTTAACTATGTGAGCAAACATAGATCCCACATAGAATAAAGAGGAAAAAAAAAAAAATCATGAAGCCACATCAATCTGAGAAAGTTCATCCAGTTGTTCCTCAGCGCATGCAGACATAAAAATAGTTCCACACAGCAGGGCCCTGGTTCCCCCTCTACATTCACATACATCCTGACCTCTCACAGGGCATCTGGGACATTAAGTATTGGTGGAGCCTTAATTGGCCTGTCTGTTACACTGGGGTTTTTCTATTTGGTTAGAGTGGATTCTCTCTCCAACCCAGACCGGTGTAGAACGCCTCCCTCCTTCTTCTCCCCCTGTAAAGAGCAAGCATATGCATGGTATATGTGGTTCTGATATTTGATATGAACTGCAAATAAATAACAACTTTTCATCCATATTAAAAAATAACTAAAAAAAGATATGTAAAAAAAAAAAAAGAGCTACACTGCCTTTAGGTAAGGAGTCGTTCCAGAATTTTCATATCCATTAACTACTTGGCATGCGTATGACTGTCGGTAGCAAATCTACCTAATCTATTCACTGGGATTTTATTGAATATGTTTTTATGCTTTTATGTCTGTCGCACTTGGAGATCCCAGTGATGGATAGTGCATTTTAAATATATTATTATTATTATTATTATTATTATTATTATTATTATTATTATTATTATTATTATTATTATTATTATTATTATTATTATTATTATTATTATTGTGGCAGTGGTGGCCTAGTGGTTAAGGAAGCGGACGTGGGTCTGCAAGGTCCCCGGTTCGAATCCACCATCCCAACCCACATCACTTCTTGTGGTTTCACCACCCACAGAAAGGCTCACAATGTGATTTGGGTGGCGTCAACTGCCCCTGGCGCAACCCCTGCGACCCGGGCAACGGACAAGCAGCAGAAGAAGATGAATGAATTATTATTATAAAGTCAGCAGTGTATTAAAAGTTTAAAGAGAGACAGCCATACTGAGATTTAGTTATTGCACTGTTTTGACAGTCACCAAAGTTCGGAAGAATGCATCAATCTGGTTTCACACACACACCCCCCCACACACACATATATATATATGGATTACAGGGTCTACTGATGACAATACATTGATTTAAATAAAATCTGCACACTTGTAAAGGACATGCAATGTCCAATTGTCCAATTACCAATGTAAATACTAGTAAAAAAAGAGTTTTGGACAGGATATTAGTTATAGTATATTACTTATTCTCAGTCAGCCTAGAGTAATAGGATGTCAATGCAAAAAGTGTCTGGAAATGTTTTGCTATATTATGTAAGGATTATGTCTCCCCCGATGTCCCGACTGCCATTATTTAAGGTCAGGACAGTTTATTTTTTCCAAGAAACATTCTGTAATGTGTTATCTCTGTCTGCTTCTCCTTTATCTGGGGTTTTTGTACGTCCCCTACATCATGTGACCGTGCCTTGACTTTCATACCATGTGAAGACAAATCATGTGAAGACAAACAAATGTATGTAAGGGAGGTTAGGAAGAGGCATATACCTACTGTATGTACAAATATTAAATTTGTTGTGATCTACCTATCTATCTGTCTGTCCGTCCGTCTATCTGTCTGTCCGTCCGTCTATCTATCTATCGACCTCTCAAATTTACCATTGGGGACAAATAAAGTTTTTCTGAATTTGAATCTGAATCTGAATCTGAATCTATCTATCCATCTATCTATCCATCCATCCACCCACCCATCCATCCATCATGCCTGTAGTAGATGACATATTGGTGCAACCTATGGAATGTTAAACTGAAGGTAAGTTGTTAACACAAGCTTGCACAAAGGACACAGCCAAAAATGAGACTTGACCTAAGAGTGAATCCTGTTGGGGAAGTGTGTCAGTTCTGATACAGCCAGTTTTTGTACAGCACGTACACTGAATATGAAGGTATAACTGCCAGATGGGAGGCAGATGGAGAAGTGGATTGGCGGGGGGGGGGAGTGGAACGAGTGGTCACGCCCTGCTAGCATCAGCCACATAATCGTGACAGGGATGGCGTCAGAGTGAGGGTGAGACGCGTGAACCTTCCAAACTTCAAATACATATTTATAAACTATCGGTTTAATTCTTTAGTGATTCATTTAAACATAAACGCAAGGGCAAGCTTTCTGTTCCACAGGCCACATTGGGTACTAAAACTTGACATGGGGGCCACTGTGGAGGCAGGTAGATGGTGTGTTGTTGTATGAACTAAACAGATGTCGTAAAAGTAATTCATAAAGGCTTTTGACCTTCTGTGTGCAATCTATGAAGGAGATTAAGGTATGGCTAAGTATAATGATAAGAGAAATTAATTAAATTAATAAACATGAAAACAAAGGTGGAGCCTTGATTGAAGAAGGAAAACAGCTGCATAAACTCCAGGGCTTTTGTTTTCCCATGCCTGCTATAGATTAACAAAACTATCCCTTATCTCATGGAGGGATTTATTTCTTTTTTCATTCGATAATAACAACAGTTTATTTCTGTTAATAGTGCAACAAACATTTCTAACCATTGGAGATTACATTAAAAGTCCCATAAAATGTACACAAAACACACTCATGTGCACAGTGCGGAACAGTCATTTAGGAGTTTAAGGATTTAACAGATTTAAAATGTTTATGTTTTCCTTTTTTTTTTTTTGACAAGTGAAAAATTTACTTGACCCATATTTAGGTAATTTCTAATTCCCATCCTACATTGTATTTATTCATTCATCTGCTTGTCTCTACCACCACCCAAATCACATTGCACCATATTATGAGCCTTGCTGTGGGTGGTCAGCCCAGAAGAAGTTATGTGGGTCAGGAGGCTGCTTTGCTCGGAGCACCTCAGTGGCAACCTGGCAGAGGGTGGATTCAAACCTGAAATCACAGGCGACCCATCCAATAATGTGATTTTTTATATCAGAACGAACTATATTTCTATTCAAATCGTGTCAGTGTGGATCCTTTTGTCATCCAGCCTAAAAACATATGAAGACACTTTTGAAGGCGCTGTTTGTAATGGACACTGTGGCCTGATTCGAAGCTATAAAAACACTAGTTTGCTACTAGTTACTGGCCTGTAACACATAGAACAGATGGGTGAGAGCATCACATGTACAGCGACCCCTCTTGGGGAAACCCACAGGAACATTGCTATTCCATTGAACGCTATTTTCAGCAAAAGCACGCGTGATCAATTTGTCATGTGTCACCTTAGGCCACCTTGCCTATAACCCCACTCTCTCATTATGCGTTGAGGTCCTTGACGGGAGGTGGAGCTCAGGAGATGGAAGTAGGTCAAGGTAAAGATGGGGTGAAGATGGGTTTTGCAGCAATGGCTGCTATACCCATATACCTTTAATGTAGGATCACCTTCCTGATTGTTAGTGTAAGAGTTTAGCAGTGTAGAGTAGTGGAGTGTAAAGTGGGAAGGATTAACCAGAAGAATGCACTCACCCAAAGTCATAAGACAAAAGTAATTGTATTTAGGAATATACGGCACCTTCAAGATTACGAGGGATCAGTGTGTACTACGTGGCCGGTGATATCTATAATTCAGCTAAGGGGGGAAAAAAAAAATGTGTTTTGGCAGCTTGGTATTGCTAGTCATTTCCAATGAGATTAGAATAGAGGAAGTCGGCGCCATTCATTTCTCAGATGAATGGTTTTTAACACAACAAGGAGGCCTAATTATTGACCAACGCTCTGGGGTGAAGTGTAATCACGGCTCAAGTGATGACTTGGAAGAAGGGAGGTGATCAACTACACGACATTGCCCGGTGCCCTGTGAGTTGCCATACTGAACCTATTAAGTAATAATTTACTTTTTTTACAATTTTCTTCTTATCAATTCTAAAATAAGTCCATTCGTCTATCCATCAATGTATCTAGCTTTCACTAGTATTATATAAATATTCTGTAATTTGTTTTTATTTATTTTGACTGGTGGAAGTGTTCAATTCGTACATACATGTACTTTGAATATCATCTTGTTTTGTAACAAACGCGCTTAAAGCAAATCATGTTTTCTTTCACACACGGTCTGTATTATTGTCCGAGACCTTCCCCAAAAGTTGCAACAACAACATTGTGTTCCTTTTGTCTGTAGGCAGAAACGATGAAAAGTTCACGTTTGGTTGTCTATAAATAATTTTCCGTGTGACGGCAAAATTTTTTTTTGCTAAGAGTCCAGTCCAGTCTGGCTAACCGGGCACTGACATATATACAATGAAGAGGCAAAAATACCTGACGCCTTATTCCTGAGAATGTACAGTTGCAGATAATCTGGTATAAATCAACGCTGAACTAGTTGTGAGCAAAGCAGCGGTGAACGATCGAGAGTGCTGCATGTGTGGTGTCTGATGAACTAGAAGTTCAATATCTGACCCCGTTGTCCGTCCCTGAGGTGCAGTCTAGGTGAGATTCATTAGCTGGGGGTGTAACGGGGATGATGGACGAGACATATTTGCTCACCTGTACATAAACAGACACAGCGGTGCATACGCTGGAACACACAAACACACACACAGTCAAGAAGATAAAGAGAGCTTTGAGAGCACAGGCATGCAGGTGCTCGAAATAAAATTAAACATGCCAGATAGGCAAAAGGATGTAAGGGCATGTTTTTTTTTCTTTTTGTTTGTTTGAAGGTCGACGTGTGAGATCCACATTTGGAGGCTGGCATTTATATGAATAAATATTTATGCCATGCTGGAAAGAAAGTAAATAATCCATTTCCCATTATAGATAGTTATTTTAAAAAAAGCTTTTTTTTTCTTTTTTCACATTTTTATTCCTGGTAACTTACTTGTGTCAATAACTTCACTGTGTCCTCTCTCTGTATCACTGTTTCAAAACCCAGTCTTGCTTCGTCAGGTAATTTTACAGTAATAGAAACAACAACTAAACAGTAACCTTAACCCCCAAGTCATCCTACTTGCTTGTTTACCTATTGGACATTGAACACAGCATTCGTCCTGCTCTTTTGTTCCTCTGATTGGCTCATGCCTTTTGGCATCTCATATCTTCTTGCGTTTCCTTAATTCACTTTGCTCTGTGCTGTTATTGCTGTTTTTAACAGCCTAGAATATCAATCAGCGTTTCTCAATGGGTGGGTTGCAACCCCAAAAGTGGGTAGTTGACCCTCTGAAGTGTGTCGCCGGCCTTTGCCGGGGCAATTAATGTGTTGTATGTTAATGTAAAAAAACAAGTTTTATTTTGAAGAGAATTCTATTAAAACCAGACTATTATCATCTATTTACACTCCTTAACAGTAGGTGGCAGTTATGCCCTGTAATGCTAATTGACATCACTCGTCACTTGCTTCTGTGTGTTATAGCCACTGATGTGCACCAACATTAGTGGAATTATTATTTTGGTTCGTTGAGAAACTAATTTTGTCTATTTTGGACACAAGGGGGTGCTGTAAGGGCTGGTGTATTCATTGGTCTTTGTGCACTTTTTCTTATGCCAATAAGAACTCGCACTTGAGCAACTCTGTCTGACAAAAGGCCTTGTTACCATTTTTCACAGGTAGTGTAGCTGCCACTGAAGGCAGAATAAATAGATAAATAAATAAGTTAATAAATATTGGCATGTAAACATTGCATTAATAAAAAACAGTACCTTGTTACCATTTTTCACAGGTAGGGTGACTGATGGTCTCTTGTAACAATTTCCACAGTTTTTATCAGCACATAAAACTGTTAATGGTTCGCTGCTGACTGAGACACGTTACACTTGTTTGTTGTTAAAAGTGAATTGTGCATGAAGAAACATGTGAATATGACACTGGAAATTTAAAGCATTGTTTGCGGTCATCCATGTGTCTTTTAATTTAGATTTTTATTGCTAGAACAAGCTACATCATTTTCTTCTTCCAGCTTGTAATTTTGTTTTAAGGTGTTACCTCAGCAAATAAACTATTTCCGTAACCCTGTGCTCTATGTATCTTCTACTCTGACCAGGGTTGGTTTAAAAAAGAAATAAAATTATAGGGGGGCATGACATGTTTTATGGTGGATACTCTTTTTAAACCCATATCTTAATGCTTAACACTCAACCATGGCTCTGTGATTACTCCTAGAGAGCTGGGAAAAGAAAAAAAAAATCTGTCTCACTAAAAAATCGTTGACCCATAATCTAAAAACAAAAGTATGGCGCTGTGTTCATTGATTCAACTCAAACTTTAAGCATTAGTGTCAAGAACAGTAACGTACGCAACATAAAAAAAAAGCACAAGCAGTGACATCTGTCTGTGCCAGGATCAGTGGGCTGCAAAAGCCTGTTGCTGTTCCTTGCAGCTGCAATGTCACTTTCAACCACTACGTTGTTATCAATCGCATTATTTTGGTGTATTTTGTTCCGCTCGTCATTTAATATCATAATATCTTTTGGAAATATTTGCAGATATCTGTCCTAGATTCAGGGGGTCGTCAACGGTGACTATGGATGAATGACTCTGCAACCGACTCCCCAGCACGTTACCATCATACAGTGTTTTGATTGGTTTATTTGGGGTATGATTGGACAATGTACAATTGGTTGACTTGCTTATAATTGAAAAAAAAATAGATAAAAGACAGATGGTCACTCACTGGTAAAAACACCCCCAAAATAAACCGCTGTCAGTACAGGGTGGCCAGGGTCCATGCCCGCCATGTCTGACTCTGGCTCCAACTATCCCCATGCCTGTCCCAGCAGTAGCTCCATCTCTAGGATCATTCTTCTACCAATGTATCCAAATGTTCCTCCTCTGAACACCAAACAACTCAATCTGACCGAAGTTACTGAATGCTTAAATAAATAAAATAAAAGGATTTTAGTGGATTCTGAAGCCAGACCAGTGGAGTATCACTGTCCTTTACAACAATGTATGCTCCAGCGCCATTATTGGCATCCACACAATGCCTGTCTAACTGGGTCAGCGCACACTTCTCTGTCCACTCCTCTCTCTCCTTGATCCTCCAGCTCCAACCGATATAAGGAGTATGGAGGATTATTATCACATCAGGGGTGCCCAATAGGTAGATCAGGATCTACCAGTAGATCTCCAAAGGAATGTATTGAGTTATTATTGTATTTCAAGATGCTTATTACTGGGCTAACATGAGAATTACATATGTATTGAGTCAGACATAGACTTAACATAAACAAATTCTGAGAGTACTTAAGGTCTACTTACTGGTGGGCCAAATATAGTAAACATATTATTTTATCTCGCAGGCCAAAAAATAATTACACAGTGGGCCAGATTTGGCCCCGAACCAGAGTTTGACTCCCAGTTTATATAGGAGGTTTTTTTTTTAGGTAAATCACTTCAGTCTGGTCATTTAAAAAGTAGCTCACGAGTCAAAAAAAATGTGGGCACCCCTGTATTACATAAGTGATAAAAAAAAAACTTGCTCAAACTGTACTTCATAATTTGTCCTTTTTTTGCACTGGAATCCATTAAACATGGTAAGAGAGGGATTACTGTATTAACTTTTAATGTTGAGTACCCATCCATTAAGAGTAAGTTAATCACATTGTCAACAAAGCACACCGTTTAATCCATGTCAGCATACAGTGTACAGTAAGGCATTTGCATCAACTTGAGCATGCACTTAATACGTGGGTGTAAATATTGAATGGCCTCCATTGCCGCTATACCGTATGATGAGCGCATAACGACCTGCACATCTTCAGGATACCTCCAGGCTGAGGCAGAGTGGAAAAGGACTTATAGGATGTCAGAGTGATTTATCACCTTTTTTTAGTCTTCTCTCTTGTGTGTCCGTGTTGATGTGTGTGCTGCCTATACTTCATATTACAAGCTGTCAAATTATTCCAGGAAAGACACCATGTTTGCACTGATGCAAGTGGTACTCAGGT
>JAFBJS010008472.1:94930-108870 GCA_016785265.1 Paraplagusia blochii
CACTATTGGTTGAAAGTGATGACTTTTGAATGTCATGGTTACAAAGGTCTTTCTCCACAAGCATCTTAAATTGTTACCCAGTGCTGAGAACCTTTATTTCAAAGCAGGGCCCGCTCAATTTCACAGTGGGTCAAACGAGCCAAACTCAATATTTATTGGGAAATTAACTATAAATGTGCATGCTTTCCCTTCTTTCTGGATATGATGTAGTGTATTCTAATGTGGATACACAATCTGGAACAGCCAAAGCATATTAATATCAACACATCAGAAATTGTAATAGAAAAAAAAAAAAAAAAAAATCACACATCGTTGGTATTTGTTTCTTATTTAGTCTCTTCATGTCTTTTGAGACTATTTTCAACATAAATCTATCTTTACGGGACAAAATGCATGTGCTAAAACAAAAAGCATTAATAATTATTATTACAACAAATTCTGGGAGTAGGTAAGGTCCACTTGTGGGCCAAAAAATATTACACAGCAGGCCAGTTTTGGCCCCCCGGGCCAGAGTTTGGTACCTGTGTCTTGAAGGGTCAACACCTTTCTTATAATTTCTTTATGGGTCGCACAAAACTATTGAATCCATCATCACATCATAAATTTCAAGCCTAAAATATAGCAACATGTACTTTAAAGATGAAGTTGTGTTGCGCACTCAGAGGTTGCCTGTCAGCTTTCTTTATCCTGCCCTCGACCAGCCAGGTGCCGCTCTCATGCATTCATCTATTATTCATCAAAGACTGAAGTGAAGTGAAGTGATGAACAAAAGATTCCTGATACTCAAGCCTGCCACTCTTTTTTTTTTTTGAGACATTTTAAAATAACACACCACTCTGCCCAACATGGCTCTGTGCGACTTTTGCATTTTCAGCGACGCCATTAGATACAAACTCTGTACAGACGAAATGGCAAACAAAGGTTCGTTAATATGTAGCCAGGAAGCTCTTTATCTTCATAATGAGCCAGAGGTTTCCGAGCCGTCTCCCTATGCGGTACTTGAATGCATGGCCTATTAGTGTAATGTATGAGAGAAGAGTCACGCGACAGAAACAGCGTTCCAGCGGAGTCTGCTTTCAGAGATGCTCACTTCATCTGTAATGGACAGCACGATTTCCTCCACTACAGTTAACACAAGATCACAATCAGCGGAGACCGGGGGCCCATCTCAATGGTCCATGGATGAAATCCATTGCTTCAAGTGATGTGGTGTTTGCTCAACGAAGCACGAGATCTGTATGGTACAAGGCCAGGCAAAGCAGATGGACGGATGTGGACGCAGTTATGCAAAAAAACAGCACTTTACCATTTAAAATGTACGTGGCCACTGCGTTGTACAAATGTACACCGTGGCTTTCGAGGAACAGGGACGTGTAAACGAAACGGCTGACGCTTGCGTTACGCGGTTTCAATATAGTCTGTATTGAGGTGATTTACAGGAAATTCAACTAAGTTGAGCGAAGCGTGCGGCTGCACGGCAGCTTAATATTATAAGCTCAGTTGCCCATTGATTAATTGATTACGAATACGAATCAAAGCAGGAGTCGTCAACGCATAATAAATAAATGGAAAGCACATGCAAACTAGGCCGTAATGAATGGAAACAAATCCAGCATGCAGGCTGCCGTAATAACTGTAATCTATTCATAAAAATCCCATCTGCACTTAAAAAGAAAGAGAGGGATAGAATATTTCCCATTGCTCATTCTGATTGAACTGCACATTATTGACGGTAATTGTCTAAATAGACACAAATGATTATTTGTCCTCAGGTGTCAGTCATGTTCCTTCCGGTGAGCCGATCCTGCCAGAGGATTCATGGTAGTTAGGGAGATAGATCGACGGCTTAAAAACATTTTTGCAATTCTAACCCAGTCTGCTGTCCATTAGACAGTCACCCGTCTTTCCACCTTTGGCTTTTTCTGGACTTTGGAGACTAGTAAAAACGTGTTACCGATATCTCTTCCTCTCTACGTGACACTTTTAACACTTCAGTACTTTTGCTTTCTACATAAACCTTCCTTTGCTTTCCTGTTTGTTAACCAATCACCACCCTCGTCTAGCCTCAAAGGAATCATCCTGGACTGCAGGGTCATCAAAAAAAAAAAAAAAAGAATGCGGTCAACCATGCCTCCATGCCATCGTTTTCTTTTTTTTTCATAAAGTGTTTCTTTATGGAAGAAAAAGATGATAAATATTTATTATAGAAATATTTATCTGCATTTTTTTTTACTATTGTAGAATTTATCATAATATCATAGGTATGTGTGTGTTTTGCCTTTTCAATTAAAAGCTATTGTAAAAGTGAATCTTTTGCCTGGGGTTAATGGCCTGTAAAATAATAATAAAAAAAAAAACAAAAAAAAAAAAAAACAAAAGCTTTGAACCAGGACATGAAAAACAAAAAAAAAAAAACAGCTCAGAGGCAGCAGAGTCTTATGCTGAGTTTATGAAGTCTACAGCCGTGAATCTGAAAGTACACATTTCAACTAGGAAATAAAGGGAGCGTTATTGCAACAGGAAAACAATAAAACAAGAAATTCTGATGAATATATCTTAAAGAGTGAAGAGAAAAACCATCAAATTATCTAAAGTTTACATATGTGTGTTTGGCTTTTATTTTAGGTAGCTTTAGGCCAATATTTTGCATCTTCGTCCCCTGTCTTTTACAAAATAAATCAACCGTGGCCACTCACATCTATTTATGCAATAGTGTCAGTCAGCTTGTCACCAGTTGACAAACTCCCCTGCTTTGACCTTTAGTTTATGCCTCAAAGGACAATTGCTTGACGATTGGTATATTAAGACACAGAAGTGGTTGGTGGTCTGGAAACATATAAACAAATGAATGCAGTTTATGGCTAAACAAATGGTTGGCTTTCCAGAATGTATCCCAGTCTTGGCCTATAGCTCCCGGGATTGGCTTCCTGCCTGTAATCCTAGGAAGGATTAAGTCATTTATGAATAAATTTATTTTGCAAAATAGTTGCAAACACAGTAGCACAACCAGCTCGGGGATTATGGATATAAAATGTATCAAGGGACACAATTAGTGGCCGGCGTGTCTCCTGCATTCGCTCCTTTACTTAGCAACTGGTCACAGAAATTACATCACCCCAATATATTTCCAAGTTTGATACGTTCCACTTCCACATCATTGTCAGAGGACATGATGGATGTTTCTTAGAAGTGTCCATCACGTCTCCTTCGTTCACTGTTGCCTAGCTCTACCTGGTTAGATCCATAGCAAACTAAATATAAACATATAGAGTTATGAGACACTCTTGTTATTCAAGTCACAGCCTGTTTTTTTTTTTTTTTTTTTTTTAAATCCAGCTATGACAACAAGTACATTAGTTTGATTGAACGCAGCTACAGTGCAGTTGAAAAAGTGGTTCTAAGATTTGTGTTTTGTTATAAACATACAGGAGAAAAAGAGGACGAAAACATGTTGTGTGGTGGCGTAAAACCACAGGAAGGAGTTTAAATTGATCATGTGAAGAGCTGAATGTCATCAAAATAAATGATAGCTGTATGAATGTTGAACTTCTTAAGGGCTTTTCTCTGTGGGTGTATAAGTGGTTCAATCTTCTCTTGGGGGCTTGCCATCATGCTGAAGTGGACAATCTGTCTTTTCATTTTGCCGAGAATGCCGTCCTGGGAATGTTTTTCATGGTGCAACTGTTACCTAATGTAGAAAACATAACAATCTGACATAATGGTTACCGTCATTATCGTCATAATGTCGAGTTTTTTTTTATTTTTATTTTTTTTTCACAGGCAGTAATTTGTTCCCTCCACCAGAATGATCCTCTACTTTGTATAAAATCTTTTTTACAATTTTCCACCCTGACTATTTGTCTGATTGGTGTCTAAACTATACAGACAGGATGTGGTTTGTTTGTGTTTCCCTCGGTATTAGGAAAATAATATTTGTAAACTGGGTAAATATTTTGGACATTTTTAGACAAACGGACACATAGACAGACAGAAATTTATTAATCCCTGTGTAATTCCTTTTGTAAACTTATTAGAATAGATTAGAAGTACTTAAGAATACACATACTAGAATATGATTTAAGTATCCCCTGCTACAACATAAGGCAACAGTGGCAGCCTAGCGATTAAGGAAGCAGTCTTTGGTCCGAAACATTTCAGGTTCTAATTCAACAACTGCCTGGTTGCAACTGACCATATCACCGTCCCCACCCATAATTTCCAGTGGGCTCACCATCATAGGAAGGCTCAAAGTGCAGTGCAATTTTGGGTGACAGTCATAGAGACTGCTGCCCCTGAGATCCGGTAACGGTCAAAGGATGCAGATGAATGAATGCATGCTACTAAATAGAAAACCCTAAGCTGTACTGTAGTCTGATAAACAGTATCTACCTCATAAAGGACTGTCATACTTTGTTTGGAGGTGTGAAATAATTTAGCTAGACTCCACCACTACATTTTGTAGATCATACTAAGAATGTGCAAGATTTTAGACAATTATGAGGTATGGTTCCGAAATGCAAAAATAAAGCTTTCTGACAGACAGATAGATGGCACATAGGGGTGTGACGATACACTCACATAACAATCTGATTCATATCTTGATTCACAAGCTTTGATCCGATTCAGGAACGATTCATAAGAATTATTAAACGATCGATCCAATTTGGTTCAGTTCGATCCAAAAAGATTAATTTGCACACACCTAATATATATATATAGTGTATATTAGGGGTGTGACGATTCACTCACATAACGATCCGATTTATATCTCGATTCACAGGCTACGATTTGATTCAGGAACAATTCATAAAAAAATAAAATAAACGATCGATCCAGTTTGATCCGATTCGGTTCAGTTCAATCCAAACCAATCCAAAACGATTAATTTGCACACCCCTAATGGCACAGTATATCATCATGAGCCCACAATCGTACAAATACGTCACTGGTATTTGTGAGCCTGTGGAAGAAGTGCTCCACCCTCAGCCTGGCCTTTACACTTCACCTACACAGGACCACAGCATCAAGCACTGCTCCCCCGACGTGTCAGGTATATAGACATTCTTGCCTCAGAGAGCAGGAAGTACAGGAGAAGGCTTTTGGTTCTCCTTACAGTTTTAGAAGCAAAACCACCAATAAAGATTGGTACTGTAAATGAGGCACCAAATAGGAGGAAAACCTGAGTTAGGACAGAGAACACAGATGTCAAACGTCCACACTCTGAGAAGATGTGGAAGACAGTCTCTGGCAGTCTGCAAAAAGGGCACTGGTTTACAACACTAGCCGAAAAAACGGACAGGAAAGCATTGGAAGCAATTGCCCCATGCAGAACCCTCCACTGTAGACCCCAGACAGACAGACAGATAGACAGATAGATAGACAGATAGATAGACAGATAAGAGTATTTATACTGGCAAATATCTAAAACAGTTTAAAGAATCAAACGCTACAAAATAGAAAACCTTTTTATTGTTATCACTGTTCCTAACTTAATGGTAAGGAAAGCTTCATGCTTCACTTTGCTGCTTTCAGGGGCATATAACTCACACAGATACCAATTATGGTAGAAATGCCAAACTTTATACAAAGAGATGTACAGTACTGTAGAGCAGCCTTAGGCCAGACATGTGCATGGATACAATCATAAAAAAAAAAAAAAAAAAAAAATCCTCTGTCCTGGTCCGTTATGTTTTTCTTTCTTTAACAGCAGCCATATATATGTGACAGATTTGAGTCTTTTTTTTTTGTATTTCTCTTAAGAAGCTGTGTCTCTCTTCTTGATATTTCTGTTGATGTTGTGAAATCACACCTGGATTGAAAGTTGGAAGTATAAACCTATCTGTATTAGGACTACATGGACCTGCTGTTACCCCCAAACCTGCTACATAACGACTCCCCATCGTCTGTGAAAATCATCCAGGCAGGCAGCCAGGAGCTCCTCCGAGTGCAGAACACATTAGTCTGTTAAACTTTAGTTGTGTACCGTGATTATTCATGGCTGACAGGGTTATGTTCGGGGTGTTGACGGTGAAATAACCAGGTGCGACAAATTAATTGGACTGATGCTTTACATCTATTCAGTAGAAGCAGGAGTTCATATAAAAACTGCCAAACAAGGGGGGGAGGAAATGCAACGAGCTGCAGGGGGTGTGAAGCTTTCACTCTGGATAAACCACCTGAGGGGTTTAAGATGCCAGGACACACTGCACAAGGTTTCCTTTTTCTACTGTCCACAAGGCAAGGTCGCACATTGTCAATCACTCATTCTCTGTGTGTCTGCTGTCATACCTCCAACAGTAGGTGCAGACTTCAAATTCTAAATTATATGTACGTAATGGGATTTTACAGAACAGCTTTGCTCGATTTTAAGTTCTTGACAACTTTTACCCCTCATCTGCATTTGTTGGCAAAGCCTCTAGATCACGGTAATGGAGCAGATGTGCTTCATTTTTTCCAGCATGTTCAACATAAGCTGAAGCTCGCCAAAGGAGACATGTCTATTGAGTTATGGTGCCCGTATCTCATTGCATTCATAAACAGAATTGTCCCCGACATTAATGCATTGCACGTGGGGTAGATGAGATCACGTCAAAAAGTAGTCATACCTGTGCAAAAAAGTTACTCAGTAATAAAAAAAGTTAATCCTATGTACAGAACATGTTGTACAGTATAAATAAGTATAAGTATAAATAAAAATAAGTTAAGTATAAATAAAAAAAATATGATTTACATTATATTTCTATTGCAAATAAATAAAATTTGATATAAATAGATCATATTTTAAATAAAAATTATTTTGACTTCATCAAATTAGGAGAGTATTTTAAAATATGTTCATAAAACATACAGCACATTTACTGATATTAGTCAAAAGGCACCAAAAGCACCAATACAACATGGACTAAACCATCTACGTCAGGAGTGCCCAATAGGTAGATTGGGATCTACCAGTAGATCTCCAAATAAGTGCTCGGAGATCCTGAGCAACAACTTAAAAAAAAACAAAAAAACAATTGTAATAAAAACTAGAGATGTAATTCAACAAGGTAATCACTGAGCTAAAGTGAATAACATTGTGTCAGACGGCTCAACATATGTTATATGTTGATATAGAGCATTATATCCAGTTTATATAGCTAAATACATTTAGAGTTTTCAATCTAGGTAGATCACTTCAGCCTGGTCAAATAACTCCCAAGACAAAAAAGCGTCTAGGATTAGGATTATTTTCCTCATATTTGTTGAATAATCCTAAAGTTTTGAAGAAAATGCAAGTTTATAGACAAGTCCGTGTCATATATGCACTTTAGAGGTGTCCCATTTATATCAATTTACCCACTGCATAAGAAGACATGCAGCTTTGCCGGAGTCACACTTGATCAGGGATACTACACTTTGTAGTGGCTGTACCTGCTATGCGGCATTAAGATCATTATTTGGTTGGTAAATAAAGTGCAAGAAATTATTCAGCAATCATGTTTTATTATTTATTTTTTTTTTTTCAAGAAAACATATTTCTAGTTTTATAATATTTCTGCAGGCCACTATCATCTACACTTAAGTGAGGTCAAGTTTCACATTTTATTTTGTATTTTAATTAATATTATATTCTGTATTGTTGGAAAGCGTTGGATATTATTTTCATAATTGTTTAAACATTGATATTAATTTACCCAAATGCAGTACCTTTGCTTTATGTTCAAAATCATGAGCTATAAATGGCATAAAATTCAATTTGGTGTTTTAGTTTATTGTCAGTTTTCATCATTTGTCATAAAATACAGGGGGAAAATGAGAAATATGCTTAAAATAAACCGAATAACATTTTCATCTATTTCTTTTTACTGAAGCCATAAAAAATACTACTAATACCTTGTTTGCTGGAGCTTCTGTGGGCTTTCAAAACATGCGATGGGATTCACTCAGACCTTTCTGACCAGCAACCTGTGACCTTGGAGTACTTTCATTCTCTGGTGTGACACAGATACTTGCGATGTTAACATGGCGTGACACTGCCTCTTAAGTGCTAACAGCTTCTACAGCTACCAGAAACTCTGCTGCTCCACAGAAACAAAAGTAGCTCCTCACTGGTCGGAACGTATTCCATACCCGTTTCATACAGGCCAGAATAATGAGACAGTGTTTTATCTCCCGTTTAATGAGAAAATACTAAAGTGACGGGAATTTCTGCCCCGCAGTGTCAATTCTGCAACTGCAAGTGCTTGCTGTGAGGACACCTGCGTCCACATTCTGTAGTCACCTTGGAATTATGGCCAACAATAGAAAATAAATCTCCTCTGCTGCAGTTTTTTATAGAGAACTACAAGAGGTGACAGTGTTTTTTTCCTCCTTTGGACCCACATGGCAGTGGAAGTATCAAATCATGGTTAAAATAAGACAATAAGACAAAGCAAATAAACAAGCTTAGTACCAAGTGAATGAGTGTGGTGAGAAATGAAGCTGTATTTTTAAAACACAGTTAAGTGGAGTTATTGAACCACAGAGACTAGGTCACAACTGTAATAAAGTAGTGATTCCTAACTCTTAAATTTCCATCCATTTTTACCCACACATCCAATAACAGTTGTCAGACATAGCAATCACCACCCTAGACCTTCCTACAGGTGAAGGTTAATGAGTTAAGTAGGGGAAACTAGTCATTCAGTTCTTTTTGGACAAAAAAAAAACTCCAAAGAAATGGTTTTTTTTCCAACAAAGCTGAATGTCCACTTGTCTAACCTAACTCTTTAACATTGACCTGGATGACTAAGAAACTTCGACATGTTCTTACAGGTGATATAAACCAATGGACGTCAACCGCCCTAACTGGGATTCGGACTTGCCCAGGCGTTGAACCCCAAACAGCAAAAAAAAAAAATGAAACATTTCCTCTGAACCAAAGCAAAAAAATAAAAAAATAAAAAAAAATTACCTTTCTCTATGAATGCCATCCAAATCACGCCCTTTTCACGTCCCGCTGTGAACCTTCCTGTGGTTGATGTTGAGCCCATTGGAAGTTATGGGGACGGTGTTAGGTTTTAATGGCATTGACGATATAGACAACATGTTAAGACCCAAATCCAGCACTAGGAGGCTTTGTTTGCTCTACTACGCAGGTGTCAAACCGGATGCACCGAGGGCTTCTGTGACTGCAGCTTTTGGTTCTAACCTATTCAGTGCACACGGTCTGACCAATCAGCTGTCTGGAGGCTCAGAGCAGTTGATTGAGAAGCCAAGTCAGGTGTGCGGCTGGTTGGTTGGAACAAAAACAAAACAGGTCCTTTGTGGATCCGGGTAGACACCCGTGCTATAGCAGGTTTTAATGCAAAACATACAGGACAATGATCCCATGAAGACTGAGTAAAGGAGAGAGGTTTGTATACTATGGGCACCAGGTGACACAATTGAGACTAATTACAGACACAGGTGCCTGTGATGACACTGATTAACTTACTCCTGCAAACAACAGGGAGAGGGATAGACAGACCTCACAGACGGTGCAATGCTCAGCGGCAACCTACCAGCTGGTGGATTCAAACCTGAAGCCTTGCAGAACCGATTCCGCTTTCTAAACTGCTGGACCATCACTGCTGCCAGGTAAGGCTTTAAATTAACTAAACTAGTAAAACTCTATGTCTCACTGCAGCCTGCAACCAAATGACATGCAATGATCATTGTAAATATTTCAGTATATATAATTTTTGTTTTTTGTCTGTATTTTTGTCTTTTTAGAGCACATACTGTTGTAAATCACACAGTTCAAAACCACATGAGTGGCATATGTTAAAACTTTACTTTTTTAATGCATCATTTTCATGTTGCACTTCCAAACCCAGTGTCAAAACATATTGAGAGGTGACATTATTTGTTTGGGCAGTGTTGATGGGAGGCGCTCAGAAGGCTGTATTTTTTTACATTTTTTTTGGTGAGATGTTGTGCGTTCGACATGGCTGACAGAGGCTATTACATGTGCAGCTGACAGGCAGTAGGGTTTTTTTTTTCTTCTTGCACAACTTCAGAAGTCTATATAGGCATAAAAAAAAAAAAAAAAATAGTTTGATGATGACAGACCAGACATGTGGAAAAGTCTGCGGGGATAGAGAGCCAAAATGGAACAAAAAAGGAGATTTAAAGACAAAAAAGGAACAGATTTTAGATTTAGATGTCAGCTTTATACAGTATAAGAAATATTTTCAATGATTTGAGAGGGCTTTGAACCAGATTTTTTTTTTCAATCGTTATTTTAAAGTTTCTGTATTTTGTTAATCCATAAAAAAAATAAAAACACAAAAATTGACATTCCTGATCAGGTTAAAGCTGTTCCTGGAAAGCTTATTTATGTTCCTTGTCAGCTGTTTATCTAGTTTATTAATTACATGTACACACACACATATATACTTACATGTATATATGTGTGTGTGTGTGTGTTTGATGACGATTCCCCCATAATATGTTGTCGCAGGAAGTGCATTATATATAAATATATGCATTTTTACCCATTTACAATATTTAATGATAACAAGCCTGTGAGGGTGGGCGGTAGTGAGTACTTAGCTGTGGTGAGGAGAGCAGACAAGTGACGAGGCTGATGCTGCACCAGGCGTAGGTTAGCACATTATTAATAATCAGGCCTCTCCCTATATTAGTAGGAGTCGGGACCACAAGAGGGGGACTGGGACATATGGTCAAGAGAGTCAGAACAATTCATTAAAAACAAAGTAGCCGACCCTGGCTGAAAATGGGACAAATAGACACTTGGACAATAGTTGTACCAGTGTGGTGTGTTCAGGAACCCACGGTAGTTGACAGTAGTTGGTAGTCAGTCCTCCCCATATAGTCTGATGGTCCATCTACTCTCTCCATTCAGTCAGCGAACGTCACGGGAAGTTAACCTCATCAGGTCATTGTAGACTACCGTAGACTTTTAGGGGATCAATTACTTTGAAGGCAGGGCAGAATTTTTAAAGAGCAGAATAAAACGTGTATTAACCGGTCACCATTATTTTTCAAAACAAAATTAATTATAACGTCTCTGGTTTTGTTTTTGTTTCAAGCAAAATGCCAAAGGTTTCCAGTTTTCCTTCCTTGGACCAGTTCAAAGCCCTGGTTCTTACAAAAAGCAAATTCCAAAATATGAATACGATAGCAACCAACACAACTTCCTCTCTTTTATGAATGCACAATCCTATTTTAATGTATTACACACACATTCCTCTTACTGAGCAATAGTAAGTATTGATGTGACAGCTAGGTATTGCATCCATACAAAGAGTCCGTGGAGGCGGCTATTTTAAGTCTACGTTGTAGGAGAACGCGAGAGCTATTTTTAGCATAAATCCCTTTTACTGTTATGGTTGCTGTTAGTGCTGGTCATAAAATGGAATGTAAGACAGATTTTATTCTGCTGCTGCGAACAGCCAGTGTGCGTGATAAAGGACATCAATATTTCAGCAGCGAGGACAAATTGTTTTTCTCCTTAGGGATCAAATAGACAAACATTATCACCCACATGCACATTGAACATTATCTGTTCCCCCATTGTTTTTGAAATGCATTTAAAATCCACACTAATGCAGTGTCTGAACAGGGTGTGATTGACCTCAATGATTGACCAGCAGGGGCAGTTAAAACAATGCTCTGTGTGAAAGCAACATATCAATCCGAGACAAAGCACTGACCCCAGAGTCTCCATGTTGTTCCTTATATAATGTTTGTCCTAACACATGGGAGTCCGCTTCAGGGGCTTCCATGCAGGAAAAGAGGCCGTCTCAATTCTGACCCAATTCCACAGCCAGGCAACAGGTATCATGGGAGTGTGAGCTCTCTTGGTTTGCTCACTGCCTGACTTTACTGTGGTACAGACAGGGTACTCTAGTATATTAAGTATTGCTATAATGTCTCATTTAAGTACGTACGTAAAGAGCCCAAATAGAGCTATTACATTGGTGGTTCAAATTAATTACACTTCTCAATAAATAAGTGTTGTAATAACAATTATTACTACTCATTCATTCCAAAATGAGTTACTTCGAGAGCAACTGGACATAGTAGGTTTCTTGAAGACGTTTCACCTCTCATCCAATCTAATCTACACATACATACTCATTCATTCATCTTCATCTCAAGTCTCAGCTGGCACCAGCCAATCACAATGCACCAAACTGCAAGCCTTCCTGCGGGTGGTGAGCCCACTGGAATAAAATTACTCATTAGGGTGGGGTAACGGAACACTGTAGTGGCACATTTTGGAGTAAATTCAAGCTGGAATGCGAAGTCTTCCATACAGTAAAGGAGATTAAAAAATATACATATACCGTAATTTCCGTATTGTAAGCCGCAGCTTTTGTGACATCATTTCAACCCTGCGGCGAGATGATGCGGCTAATGTATGCATTTTTTTCTAACTGCTCGAGCAGAAAAGGTAAGAGTGAGACAGGTGGTGTCGAAAAGACACAAGTCACAACCGCCAATAAACACCATAGAAGAAGAAGAAGTTTAACGTACGGTAACATGCTTTGTACATGAATAAAATTAGTATAAATTGACCCTCATCATGGAAAATGCGAAAAGAATGCGACACATGCGGCTTATAGTCTGGTGCTGCTTATATATGTACAAAATGTTTTATTCTTTTTAAAAAGTATTGGGTGCGGCTTATAGTCCAGAAATTACGGTACAATCTACAATATATAAAAAATATTATGAACTCTATGAGAAATTGAAATTCCGGATGACAAGAACATTCACAGTTAATTATATTGGATATATATATATTTTTTTATTTTACCAACTAAAAGAAGACAGAACAACTCTAGTGTTTTTACATTAAAAAAAGATCTTATAATACATATTGATCTGCATCTTTACTACTACCTTTGCAACCCTGAGCCTATGTCTTCCTCCGTGGTGACCACGGTCAAGAAAAAAAACAAACAAACAGCTCTTATACCTACTTCCCAATCAGTTTTTTTTTTGTAGCAGTATGTACCTCTTCTTAAGCCGTTAAGGAAGTGGACTTAGGTCTGCTTCAGTTTGGAATCCACCAGATGCCAGGTGGCCACTGATGCTCTGAGCAAAGCTCTATCCCGACCCACATAACTTCCAGTGGGTTCAACATTTACAGGAAGGCCTGCAGTTATGGAGCAGTGCTACTTAGGTAGCAGTTGTGGAGGCAGCTGAGCCTGACACCCAGTAATGGATAAGAGGACAAAAATGAATGAATTAAAAGTATGTCCTTTATTTTTTATCTCTAAGCGCTAAGTCACATTCTCTTTCTGTCTTTAATTTAATTCTCTATTTATTGGCACCCTAAATGTCCCTTTGGGATAAATAAATTATTTTTAATTAAATTCCAGTTCATTTGGTACCACGCCAGCTTTTCCTTTACTTATACAAACATAATCTGACAATAGTTGATTCTCAAGTCTGAAAGGTATTTTCTTTTGAATATTTAGTACAAGAGACAGTCGTTAGTGAAGGCTGACTGGACCACGTCCTATAAAGTGCGCACACGTCCAGTTTTTTTTTTTTTTTCCAGTTCATTGTAAAAGCATCATTTATGCTCAGGTAAGTATGTTTTCAGCAGCACTGCACAAATCACAAATGTGCTGGTAGTAGTAAACACATTTCAAGTTCTGGCCTTTCTGGTTTCCTCTACCATTTGCCAGTCTTTCACTCTGGCCGCTTGCTGCGGAGCACCTTCAACTTGATTTCCAGCTGTCCTCTCTGTTGGGAACGTCAGCCACCAGCTCTTTAAAAGCATATTGAGTTGGGGACATACTGCAGATGGACGAAAGGCTGCATATGCCTAACTTGTTTTGAGCTTAAATGAACCTTAGGTCTGGTTTTATTTATGTATATATATATATATATATATATATATATATTTTATATTTTTTATATATTTTTTTTGCTTGCTCCATTATGAATTAATAACAGAA
>JAFBJS010008476.1:0-38138 GCA_016785265.1 Paraplagusia blochii
ACATTAAAACTGGTGCCAAATGGCTCTTTGGATGTAAAAGGTTGCCGACCCCTGCCCAGCACGGTTGGCGGTCATTGTTAACCCGGGCGCCGACCGATCCGGTATGGAAATCTTTTTGTTGACTCGCATCATAGATTTGGCTACATGTTTTTACGCCGGATGCCCTTTCTGATGCAACCCTCACCATTTATCCGGGCTTGGGACCGGCACTAAAAAAACACTGGCTTGTGCTCCCTAGTGGCTGGGTTTGCTCCCTAGTGGCTGGGTTGCTCCCTAGTGGCTGGGTTACTCCCTAGTGGCTGGGTTGCTCCCTAGTGTCTGGGTTTGCTCCCTAGTGGCTGGGTTTTTTTTAGTAAACACGTAAAAGAAACAGTCTGATACAATACGGCAAATTAAACGTTAGTGCAATGACAGCATAGTAACTCTCTAAATAATGCAAAGTAATAACAATATAACAATACCATTAACTCAACAATGTTCAAAAGTTAATGCCCATATTCACATTATAAGCCACCTTGTTCAGCTGTAAACGCATAAAATAAACACGTAAAGCTCTCTAAGCAGTTCATTCCTCATCCATGAATCGCTTGAATTCTGCTTTTTTTCAGTGTCCGAATTAAACAGTTGGGCGAATACGGCACCCAATATGCCCTGCTATGTCTCGTCCAAGTAGGCAATTAATTTGAGACTATTCTGGCTCCATACTCGTGCGTTTATTCTGAAAGTACATTTGTGAATTCCTCAAAATACTGTAATGCCCCGGAGATAGACCAGTCAAACGCTTCCGTGCTCTGAAGGAATTTATTCACGATTACAGCGAACTTATAACTTATTTCCGAACCTGCTCCCTGGAATCCTACACAAAGAACCCTAAGTTCTTTGTGTAGGATTTAGTAGATTTAAACCTATACTGTTGACTCAAAAATGTTCTACCTGGTATTCTTGATTGTTTAAACTAATGACCTGACATCTTCATTCAAGGTAACGTATTTAACTTCATAAGGTTACACTTTTTACACACCTGGCAACAGATACATTCCTAAAGTCCTAAATCTTGGTTTAATGTATTAACCTGCCTTGATTTTATTTCATGTTGTAATTAATTTCTCACATTATCCTAGCCTTCAGAGATGCAGTTGTGTTGTGAGAAGTCACTGTCAAGAAGAAGAGAAATAAATATAAAGACATACAGGAGACAAAACATGTATGCTACTACATATCAAGCCCTCTGAATTAATTAAAATATAATTACAAATGCCAAACATGATTGAAGTCACAACTATCATGTATAACTTGGTCATTTTTGAGCATCCAGCACAACTGCCAGCAGATGGCTGCGGTATAGACAGACAAGATAAAATAGGATTTATTTTTTCTACCTAAGGGAAAAAGTCTTATTTTATTGGACTTGAATGGCATTTTGGAACCAACAGTTTTGTAGGACTTATAAAGATATGTACATTTTATTTTACTATATGATGGTGTCTTAACATTTTAAAATACCTGGAGCACTGGAGTTGCATAGCATTAGTAATGCTATTTTGTGATTAAAAAAAGGTCAAAAGTATGATTTGAATTTGTTCCTTAATTTTGCCTTGTGCTCCCAACAGCGAATCAGCCTGTATTTTGAATTTTACAACCTAACAAGATGATGCTACAAACTAAAAGCATACATCAATGAAAATTAGCAGCAGCAACTGGCGTGACATTACTAGCCCCTACAAAGTGTAGCTCTTCCCACAGTTGCTATAATTTAAATGTGACCATAAATGCATCAAGATGTTGCTGCATGTCATAAAAAAAAAGATAGATCCTGGAGAGAAACTACTGCATGTAAGTGTCCTATTTACAAAATTGTAGCAGTATTTATAGTCTGGATCATTTGTATTCACTTCGTTGTATTTTTCATGAAAAAAAAGTGGTACTGTAGTTTTTTGTAAAACATAAGTCATATGCTTTTCTCCCTAGTGTAAAAACACACATCAAACAGTAGAATCCTGCTCTTTCCTAACCAAAAGTGACTGTAGATGCTTCTGTTTGCTTTTTGTACTAATTCAGAAAGTAGCCATATCCTTTCACACAGTAAACAAAACAGTTTTTTTGTTTATGTGCATGCCTATTGTTTTGTATGTGTATACCTGCATTCAGATTATTTTTTTGTTTTTGTTTTTTTTTCCCCTTCTCACCTATCCACAATGCAATGCTGTTGCCCCATGACGCACCTCTGCTTGCTGTTACCTGTATGTTAATACGCTTGAATCCCATTGGCCCACTGCCATCATGTGCTCGCTGCCTGCTAATTAAAGACTCAGTCGACTGCCAAAGCAATGAAGCGACCCCTCGAGGCAACTGTAGACCTGGTACTTGGATCTTTCACCTTTTGCTTTGCATGTTGCTTATTTTTAATGTACTGAAGCCACTCACAGAGTTTAACTTTGACTATTTTGTTTTTTGTAGATCACTGTGTAACATTAATGTATTGGTAATCGCAGCATTTTCTATCAATATAGAATATAATCTTGACATAATTCTAGTTATTTTGTGTAATGTTTTGATTTTGTTTACTGCATATCTTTGGTTTACTCTGTCATTGTCCATGTAATAGTTATTGCAGTTTCTTCCATTTTTGCCTCGTTGTACTGTGAATAGACAAGTTACCAACTAAGGAAATTTTAATCAGAACTGAGGGGAAAAAAATCCAGGTCCAATCCTCTGTACTTTTGTCATGTCTCTTTTTTTCCTATGGTCAGGTGTTTCCACACGGTGTCCTTCAGCCCCTACCAAAGAGACCAGCACTTGAGAAGAGCAACGGTGGCAGCTCCCTGTTCAGCCCCAGTGTTTTGCACTACCAGCAGGCTCTGGCCAATACACAGCTCCAGCAGCCAGCATTTTTTCCCCCAGGTAAGAGCATCTGCCCCACAGATAAAGATGAAAACTTACCGTGTATATGCAGATGATACTGTGATTTTGTTGCATGCTTTAATCTAGCACATCTGTTGAGTTATTGTTAAAAGGATCTATGGGCATCACCCAAGGGCAAGAACATTGTTCGAGCGTTGAGTCAGTTGAACGGCCTCATTGATTTACATTTGGCCAAAATGTCACTGTTTTTTTGTTCATTGGAACACACAATTATAAAATAATATAAAAGGTTTGTGTTGACCTTCAGTTGCTATGACTCAACCAAAGTGGAACTAATGTTGGCAGCTCCTTCCCAAAATTAATGGGATTGAAGTAACCAGTTTGACTCTGTTAGTTCTTACTCTGTTTGGTTTCAGCTAAGCCAGAATGTTAAAAAAAAGTTCCGAATTAGGCCACCGTTACTGAACAAAGACTGAGTGAAATGCAGTTGTATTCAAGTAGTAAAATCTATTGGTGCCCAACGGGTACATCAGGATCTACCAGAAGTACTCCAAAGGAGCGCTGGTAAGTCCTGAGCAACAACTATAGATGTAATTCTATTTCAAGATGGTGACCACTGGGCTAAAGTGAGAGTCATAAAAGTTTTGAGTCAGATAGTATACCACATGTTATTTGCTAATGTAGAAAATAGGATATCCAGTTTATATTCAATCTAGGGAATACTCGAGCCTGGACATCTGTACACCCCTGGTATACACTGTAAACTGTTACAGCCTCTTTTTTGTCGATTTAAACCAAATATAAATAACCTTAATCTCAATCTCAACAATGTTGAATTCCAGTTATTAAATAAAGTGAAAGGTATTTGTTCCTAGGAACTGTTCCCAGAAACACGCATTTTTGCCTATACTTTACAGCTACAGTTTGGCTACTACACAGCTCAGTTATTTATTACCCATAGGTTTTCTCTAAAATAAAATGGTGCACCTTATGCAGTTTTAATTCTCCGTAATCAGTTGTTAATTATTGTTTATTACTGCCTTGAACGTTTGCACAAAACTGTAGAGTTGCACCTATGGCCCAGGCAAGGATAAACTCCTTCAAACTCCCCTAGTCAGAACAAACTCTGACTTGTAGTAGTTGGGGTTTCTTCAGATCAAATGCTGTGCTTAGTAAGATAACTGTGGTTTAAATGCATTAGCTTCTTCCAACATTCATGAGTCATTTCTGACAGTACTCGTGGTGCTGTCATCTCTGTAAACATGCTGTTTCTGTTTCTCTGCTCTGTAAGATGTCTGACAGGCCCTATCTTTGTGTGTGTTTCTGTGTGTGTGTGTTGAGCTTCAGTTGGAAAAAAACTCTCACTGTTTTCTTGTAGTGTAGGGCAGAAGGCAAAAAAACTAAACAAAACCAATGTCTCATGAGAGGATAAAATGTTTACTGTAGTAATAAATAAAACATTGTGGTGCATATCCCGGGTACCAACATCCATCATTCCCATTGTACTCACACCTGGAACAGCACCTGTGCACAGTCCTACACTGCCCCTGCATGATGCTACAGTCTTCCTCTGCTCCTCATATTACCTTCTCTTCTATGGTCCCATCATGTAGTCTGTATATTGCCCTGTAGGTGTTTGCATTCTGTTTGCTTTTACCTACCGTATCACACACACATCTATTACACATTAATTTTCACATATTAAATTAATGCAACTCCATATTTCAGCAGGTACAAGTTTATTGGTTATATTGTGGGTCATTTGTAAATTAAATACATTAATTAATAGTTTTGATTTATATATTTGACCGATTTTATGATAAATGATCCACAAGACATGTCCAGGCAGATTTCCACATTAACATGTCTTGAGAGCAGCTAATATTTTAAAATCTGTCTCAAATTTCTTCATAACCATCTGCATCAGATGCAGCTTCACCTGCATAATATTACAACTAATTTTTCTCTACTCTCATATAAGGTGATCTCAATCTTGAATGAAGATTTTCAGTCGTCATGGTCAACAAAGAAGAGTTTTGTCAGGCAACTGGACATGTAACAGACTTGTCCAGTTGCCGAACAAGACTTTTTCACCTTGATCTCAGTCTATTTACTCTAAACTGCTTCCAAAGAGAGAAGGAATGTTATATGCAACAGTGAAGGCAACACTAATTGGTGAATACATGGGACCAAAAGCCTGGTTTTGTACTTCAGAGGTCTGGTTACATTAAGGCAGTCATGACCTATAGTTTATAGAAAAAGACCTGGGCATTAGAATGAAGCTCTGAAGAATTGTACAAAAAGTAGTGGAGCAAAAGTAGCAGCATTTCCTGCAGACTCCATTACAACCAGACTCTGTCTTGTGTTTAATTTGTAACCAGAACCTGCAGTTCATGTTCACCATAACACTAAACTATTGAGAAGAGGTTTCTTTGTGCTTGATCCTGGTCATTGTGTCTGCCACTGGCTGAGAGCAAAGTTGTAACAGAAGCGTCTAAGATTTGTTTTTGTCTTGTATGAAAATAACCTTGTTATTCTCCCTCTAAATTAACCTGACCCTCTCTCTCTTCTCTCTCTCTTCTCTCTCTCTTCTCTATCTCCCTCTTTCTATCTCTCTCTCTGTTTCTCCCTTTCTGCATGTCCACAACAGGGTCAGTCTTGTGCATGACTCCTGCTAGCAGTCTTGGTAGGTCCCGACCTTCGCTATGTACACTGTAGATGAGTGTGTGTATGTCTGTGTGTGTGTGTGTAAGAGCTGAATTTGGGTTGGGAAACACAGGTGAGACAAAAGGGTGAATTGCATCATTGCACTGCCTTCTTTGGTGGTAATGAAATTATAAAATAAAAATATTCAGTTTCTTTTCCATGCACCCTTTTCATATGCCTTTGTGTCACCTGTCCCCACCAACTGTCTTTTTGATTTTTTGATTCAAAAGCAGTAGAGTAGCTAGCGTCTGTTTGTCATGTGTGTTGTGTGTTGACCAGGATTTGCTGTAGTTTCTACAGCAAATATAAGCAGGGGAAACAAAACACCCACAGTCCATCAGAGCTGCTGGTTTACTAGGTTTACTGTTGGTTCTGCCAGAGAGAGTGTATCAAAATGTAAGAATATCATTCAGTCGCATTCACAGACTGCAGTAATTATTTTAAGGTTGGGATCTCCAGTGCTTTAAGTGAAGAACAAGTCTGGACACCTGGTGGACTGAGTCCTGTTTCCCCTATTGTCTCCGGGAAAAACAACAAACTGATTTTCCGTATAAAATTTCCTCACACTTGTGATTGTAATCAGCTTCTCTCCTCTTGTTTTTTGTTATGTTTCCCTCCCACGCTCTCTTTTTGTTTGTCTTACTTCTGTCCTTTTTGTTTGTTTGTTATCTCCCTGTCTCTTTGCTTTGCATCGTGAATCGTTGCATGCCATCTGCTGGTGTTAATCCTAACGATGGCTTGCTGGCTTCCTAAAACTTCTCCCAACAACTTCACCATCATCCACAACAACAAACAACCAATCTCATCGCACCTGTTACTCCAACTACTTCAACTGTCCCCTGCTGCCACCACCACCTCTTCCCTCTTCCTATCCTCTTCCCCCACTTTCTCCCCAAACTCGTCATTCAAAAGTCCCAATGATGTACAGTGCTACGCCTGCCACTGTCTCTGCAGCAACAACTCCTTCCACAAGTGTCCCCTACGCAGCAACAGCACCAGCCAATCAGGTTTGCTCCTTTTAAAGCTTTTCTTTCATCAGTCTCTGGAACTCTGAAGAAGTACTGCCTCTTCATTAAGCTTCTATATCACACCCAGCCCACACCTGGGACACTTCCATCAAAAGTGCACCATGACGGAGCACTGTCCAAAATGACCACCAGGGGATGCTTATGTCATCACAGAGTAACCTGTTTTCCTGAAAATATTGCATCACTGCACGCACTTCTTCAGAGCTTCCACATTTGCAAAGTTGTATGTATGTTGTGTTGCGTTACTTTCTCTTTGTTTATTCATTTTAGTTTTCTGGTTTGTTCTGCATGTTCTGTTTTGAGGTTTATTTCTCCACTTCTCTTGTTGTTGTCCAAAACAAGCCTCTCCATCTGCACCAGGGGCCGCCGCTAATAGGCTTTACGCAAATGCACATCTGAGCAATCACATGAACCACCATCTCAGCAGCTGATTTTTGTTTTCGCTCTGCTCAGTTAGAGGGTCATACTTTTTCTTGTGGTCGCCCGAAAAAAGTGTAATTTCAGTATGAAAATGTTCTGCAACAGTGCAGTGGCAGAGCAACAGTAAGAGCCAGAGAAGCTAGGTCAGGTCAGAGGGCCAGGCTCACGCCTGTGTGTCCTATTTAAGACAATGCCAACATGTTGTCCTTCTGCAGCTGGACGCCACGTAAACAGAATTACTTTTACATATATTTAGAACAATTTCTTTCTGCTATTTTTTGGTAGAGAATGTTAAAACCATCGAGTGCTGGTTTGGTAAGTGTGTATTCTGGGTGTTAATGAATGTATATTGAAAAGAAAATCAGTTTTCTTTTATGAAAGGTTGATGCAATGGACTTAAATATGTGGTTCATTGTTGTATTCTTGCTGGCTGCCATGCTCTCAATGACTCTTTGTTAGACTGTGCAGATTTGCGCTTCAAAATACATCAATAACAACAAATAAATAAATAAATAAAAAACATTTTTCATTAAGCCTGAATTGGAAAAATATCAAAGAACTGCCTTAAAAAATAGGAGAGAGATAGAAGCTGATAAAGTTCTCCTCTGGCAACAGCATCTTCTGCTTTATTGCTCCTCTCTGGCCAATAATGTGAGCACTTCCTGTGAGTCACAGTCTCTTCCTGTAATTGACATGCAGAAGCAGTAGCAGCAGTAAGCTCTTTAAAGATGCATGTGGGATCTGAAGCATCAGAACCAGTGACGTCAGTACTCGCCGTCTGATTCAGCCCCCCAACATTACCAGCATCTCTGTCTTTTTCTTCCCCCAAGGACCTACATTAAATCACCCCACCCCCTTCTTAAGATTCTGTTAACACCTCAGCTGCGTGCCTATCTGTCCTGCGACTTATGACCAAATGCTGAAATGCTTTTTTGACAATTTAAAACAGGCTTGAAAACTGAGCTCTGCTCCCCCAGGTGAGGATACGGTGCAATGATCTATGTCATTGGTCAAGAATCTGCAACCCTCTTTTTTTTCTTGAAAATGCAGTCAAGAGTTGTATAATAGAGGTTAGAGGTTTTAGCCCCAGATCTTAGACAAAGACAGTGAAGTTATGTTGTATTGTTGGACACAAGAGACAAACGTAAGTGTGACTTTGGCTGAGTCTTAATGTAAAATCAGTAAAACTCTATTTGACGGACACAGAGTTCATGTCTGCTGCAGTGTCTACTGTGTTCTACTCAATACCTATACTGGCTGATTGGATGCTTTCGTCATTAGTTTTTAGTTGTTTGGGCCATTCAAAAAACATTACAACGCAGAGACCGGAAAACCAAAATATAAGATATATTGTCTTGTTCTTCAGCTGGTTTGTTTGTAATCAGTAAAAAACCGTTTTTGATTTTCCTTAAAAAGAGATGTCTGTCTACAGATATTTCAAATGATGTTGGTTTGCGTGACAATGGCTGAAAACAGACTATGAACTGCTGATTGGTCATGGGTCATGGGAGTTTCATTATTATACAGACGCCCTGAATAATAAAACTATTGTCATCAATTTTTAATGTAATCAGAAACCTCGAGTTTGTCCGGGACAGGAATGTCCAGACAAGTTCACTGTGTGGTCACCATGTGATCCACTGAAATGTGACGCTGATGCGACGAACAGGAACCAATCACATCTCTCTATTGAACGGCAGCATTTAACTATCCGTCTGCCAGTGCCATTGCTTCTAAATGTCGCAAAGCTACACCACCATCTAGTGAGTTATTTTGGTATTACATTAACTTCAACTGCAATTTCTGATTTATTTGTTTAATAAGAAACTTTTACTCTCCAAGATTCACTCTTAAGAAATTAAGATAAATCATTAACGTACTTTCTGCTGAGTAACAGGCTGCCGTTGTCCGTTATAGTTTCAGTCCATTAGCCCCTGACAGAATCGTTTATCCCCTTAGATTTATGGCCATTAACCATATTTCGGCAACCATAGGATGGCAGTATTGACGTCTTGGTCCATAAAGGAAATTAGCAACTGGACTTCCCAGTTCGGCCCGGTAATCTGCTCTTACAAACAATTAATGTGAGAACTGGGCAGTTGGAGGCTTAATTGTTAAGGAAGCAGAATTGGGTTCACAAGGCCCCCGGTTTAAATCCCCCTACCGACAAGTTACCACTGAGGTGCCCTGAGCATGGTCCCCCACACACTGGTCCACTGGTCCCCCCCCCCTCACTACGGTGATGGGTTAAATGCAGAGGCATAATTTCCTGAAGGATACTCCCTAGGGATAATATAGTTCTATTTTATTAATTTTATTATTTAACTGTCTTCTTTCTTTTTCTCCTCTGCTTTTGTGCTGTCACATCCACCTAATATTCTAAACAAGACAATTCATTTTAGTATAAATAAAAACAGCCTTTTTTACCTTAACATATTTAAACCAGGGTAACTATGTTTGTCTAAAAACTTAAACTCATTCTTTAGCTGTTTACGTCTGTGTAATGTGTCAAACAGTCACAAAGTAGCATGTGTCCCCTAAGAACAAGGGTCTTTACTCAAAGACTAAGTTGAGGGCCACTGCCCACACTATCATTTCACCAAAGGGCCACGTCACCTTTCAGTGTTCAATACAAAAGAAAAAAAATTATATAATATCTGTTTCCCATAGATTCTGTGTAATACAACACTGAACCAGAAGGAGTCTGTGGGTTAAGGCTTTTGAGAACTATAGGATTTACCATAATGGTCAAAAACAAATCCATAAAATATGAAACTTACAATAATATTACTGGTTCAGCTGACAATAGTTGTAGTACAGAACAGTACATCGATCTATGAAAATACATTTACTGTGATGATGTTAAAATCAGATCATTACAGTTGTGATATATTCTCATCAACAATGCATTGGATAAAAGTGAATGCGTAGTGCAATGAAGCAACGTCTCCATTGTAATACATTAATCCCGTTAATAAATCTTGTGGGCCATGCTAATATTCAACTTTCACATCAAGGTGGGGTCTGCAAAATATCGTTCCATGGGCTACAAATGGCCCACGAGTTTGGGACCCTTACCTTAGAGGGAGTGGACTAATTTGGTCCCTGTTTATTAAAAGTCATCTTTAGTGTGTATTAGCTACCCTTTAAAACCAAGTAATGTTACCGTATTTGGGTAAATATTGTTATTGTAGCCATTTTCCCTCAATTTTGTAAATTTTTGTAAGGAGTTTGTGAACCAGCAAAAGTTTGTTTATTTTTTCATGTCTACTTAATGCCATCTTTATTTTATCTGAGTTATTGTTTATAATTTATGGCTTATGTGGACATTTCAACATGGTGAAACATAGAAAACTGAGGTGTCAAGTATTTATTCTTTATAAAAAAGGATTTGGCAGAATTGGCTAATTCTAATTGGCCTTTCAAAAATATGGATGTCTCTGATTCAACCCAAGTTTTCAGTTAAACTCTCTTTGTAGCCATGTAGTGCAGCCATCACTTCTTCTGGAATAAATAGAAAATTAGCAGAAAATGAAAATGATTTATTCTCCTCTTATTCTCCTGCAGATCATCCTGAAGTGAGCATCAAAACGGGAGCCGCGTGTCTAGAAGCTGCACTAGGAAACACAAAACAGCCCCTGTGTAAATACTACCTGGCCTGTGCCATGGAGGTGCAGCAACCTGCATGTTAAAAGTGTAACACTTCAATTTAATCACACACAAACTGCAGTCAGTAATGGTGTTAACAAACACACATGGAGACACAAACACAGATGTATACTGTATGTATTGCTATTAAGATTTTTTTTATTAAATATTCTCATGTATTGTACACCGTACACTCATAGCAAACAGAATATAGATGTCAACTTTAACAACTCTTCTCCAGTCAGTTTTCCTCCTGTTCATTTCAACTCTAAAGTTTGTGTAGGAAACCAAGAAGCTTAAACAGCAGTGCATCAGTGTAGAAGCAGGAAAGACCGACAGAGTCACAGGACACAAAACCCCCCTCTTCACAATAACATTGAAGCACTTTGCAGCCAAATGAGGTGGAATGTCAGCTGTTAGGATGCCATGAGGAAACACACACCCAACGTCTGCCAATGTCTTCATGAGTGGAATAATCATCCCACCAAAGTTATTGTCACTGGATCCAAGCAGCCACACATCAGAGCAACAGCCCCAAGCCTCTGGGTTCTGGGTTTTGCCATGGCACCAAGTTGCTCCCATTTTGTGTTGAGTTGTAATATGTGTTCAGGAGGAGTGATGAGATAAAGCTTGTGCCTGGAATTTTGCATGCAGAATCCTTACAGAGGCAAAGATAGTCCAAGGCAAGAGTTTCGAAAAAAAAAAAGCTTCAAGGCTGTTCATATGTAGTAACCTCTGTGTATGACAATGAAGAAGAAAGAAAATCCCACCAATAAAGAAAACCCCTACATTAATACTAACCCCATAACCTATGGTTATGATTAGTTTTGTTGCAGTAAAGTCATCTAAGTTCACCATTAAAACAGTTTGTTCAGGCTTTTTCTGTTGTTGCTACAACGTAGTACAAACACACTGAGTGTCCTTTTGACATTAATGCTATTATGCGATTACTAGGACATTTGCTTTTCATTTACCTCTTTATGTTCTGGACCCACTATATATCCCACTATTGGACGTTGCAGAATAATTTTTAAAAAGGTTACAAATCAGTTGTTGCAGTCGTTTTATCAGACATCTAATGCTTCTTTTACATAAAATACAAAAAATTCCAAGTTCCTTGACCATTTCCTTAAAATGAGTTCAAACTGGGGTTTTGTTCACTTGGAGATTAGCTTTATCAACGTAGTTTTTGGTTGCTACATTTGAGCAGCCTATCAACAGCTTGGCTTTGCCAAGGCCTTATCAATTACAGCTTTTTTTGTGGTTTTGTACCAAGAGGGACAAGCCTTGCATAACTGTTCATGTGTTTTTTACGGATGATTTTTGGAAGTTGAAGGTCTGCCGGCAGACTGGAACTCTTTAGTGAGATCAGTGACAACACCAGGTCTGGGAGGCTGAAGGATCTAAGTGCTAAAACAAAAAAAAGGTGCATTTGACGATGGATCGTCATGAAACTAAAAACGAAGACTTGAACTTGGGCTGGAGGGCTATCTGTGAGCATGGTTGTCCTGTCCAACATTTCTATCCCCGAGAATTCTGTTCCATTTTTAGATAAAAGAACTGTAGAAGTGCCTGAATTGCTCATCTCTCTCTCTCTCTCTCTCACACACACACACACACACACACACACACCTCATGTCGCTGTCAGGTGGTGGACTCTTGGAGAAGGACAGTGGAATCACTACTTGAGAATTGTTTTTCCTAGTAGTTGCTTAGTAAAATCTACATTGGTGACTTTGTTAGAAACAAAACGACTAAGAAAAAAAATACAAATCAGAAAATGATCATCACCTCCATGGTTCTACCATTTTTCTTACCAGGGTTTGAGTTGTTTACATGAGGAACCTGAGTTTGGAGAAAAACTAAAACCTGTAAACGATGTCACGTGTGTGTAAAGCATTTATATTCATAGAGTTTTTAGAGAGTTATTTAAAACATTCTGTTGTGTTTTCTCTTCAATTCGTCTGACAATCCCACGTTCACCTTCCTTTATAATCACCTGTTGTTCCTTTAACTATGAAGAAAATATGTTGGTTGTTTTATAAGTTTCAACATCTATATCTCAGGGTGTGTTGACATTTGGAATATAAAAAAAGAAGATGTTGGACCCAGACAGAAAATGTCAACCTACAGTATGGTTAGAGATTTCTACCTTGTTGGTTCGAATGATCGGGGTTTTATAGGGCTAAAACTTCTCTACAAATATTTTTAGGATCATCTAAGACTCCAAAAGAGAGTCTTAGATGATCCGTAGGGACTTTCACTGATGCTAAACCTCAACAGAATTCAAAAATCAACTCATCCTTGACTTGAATTTCTCTTTCACCTGGACTCTGGATATATAATGCAGTGTCATACAGAAAATAATCCTCTCTAACGTGGACTCAAACTATAAACTGGTATATTCAAAGTCTTCTTCAGACTTTGTCTTTATTCATTCAGTCTTTTTTACTCCCCTGTCCTACTCTGTGAGTGCCTGTCCTACTCCGTGAGTAGGACAGGCATGGGCAAACTAAGGCTTGATTGCCTTGACACAGCCCATTTGGCTTAATTATCTGGACTGCCAAATTATATATTTGGTTTGTATTGTGATGTCTGTGTAGATTCTCAGTCATCCAGGTCATTCAATCCAAAATTAGTTACCTTGAGAGCAACTGGACGTAGTCATTAGACTATGGGCTTCTTCAGTTCATAACTGGACTGTATGCTGCTCTAATAACATCCGAGAATCCACTGTCAGACCTTTTTATTGCACCACCTTCTGGTTTTACACTGCATTTGTTTAGATTTGTTTACCATGTTCATGGCAGGTGGTTTACACTTTTGTTGTAATTTATCTTCCGTTACTTAAAGTTTATGTCAGAGACTATGTTGTAAATTCAAAAACTTAAAAATGAATGTAATTTATTGAACTGTGCTTGGTTCTGCACGGTTTGGGTCATTTCAAGGTCTAACCTGTTAGGTCAGCAGATGAATGAGTGAGTGAAAAATAATTGAGTGAATGAATAAAAAGATTAGTTTGCAGCCTGGTTAGAAAGCTTCTTGTCCTTTCGTCTGTAAGAGGAAGAAAAAAAGGACAAGCAGATGGCGCTGAAGTTGCAGTAACGAGCATTAATATAGAGTTGCCTGTGTTGTTGGAATTTAAAAGAAAAAAAATAAGTTGTATATTGTACAGAAGACATTTTACCAAAAAAAAGGAGGAGATGACATTTTCCAAAATAAGCTGTACTTTTCACTCTATACAAATAGTATTTGGTTACAATATTGCATTGTTACGTTGACTAAAGTTGGGTATTTTTGTAAATGACATGGTTCAGTTGATTTTTACTTTGTTTCCTTGTGTTGTTATTATCATAATTATTGTGATTATTTTTACTAGATCAACTAAACACAGTGGACTTCTGGGAAACATTTCTTAATCCTCACCACAACCACGGTCTTTTCAGAGCTGTGACTGTAACACATACATAGATTTAAACTCAATGTTACGCATAGATTCTATATCTATCTATCTATCTATCTATCTATCTATCTATCTATATATATATATATATATATATATATATATATATACATATACATACATATAAAGAATTTAAATATCTATAAATCAATACATTGACCTGTACAGCTCGTCTCCTGACGACGAGCCTTTAGGTTCCACTTTTAGTATCATTTCATTATGTCTCACTAAAACTAGGGATTGCTTTTTTTTGTATCGTGTTGGAGTTGATTTTGTTTTGTTTCTGGTTTAAAAAAAATGTTTATGAAACACAATGGGAAAACCATGGAATTTTACCACGTTGCATGAAAATTAAGATTGTTTTCCTTTTCTTTTCCAACCACATGACCAACTGAATGTTTCTGCACATGTCCCATGATGCTTTGGTGCACAGAATCGACCTCAGTGCTTTTAGTAATGCGGCAGAAGTGACTGACTGGTGGTGGAAGGGCAGTTGTAAACACTCCCCAACAGTTCGTTGACAGAGCAAGAGCAGATTCCAGACTATTTGCCTTGTCGTAAGTTTGTTGTGCTTTAAAGGATAGTTCAGTGTGTTTTGTGTCTCTGTATGTGTAGATAGTGCCACCTAGTTGGGAATAACTGTGCAGCATCTTCAAACACTGGTTTTTCCACATTGTTGACAACATATCCTGACTGGAAACCTAGTGAAGATCAGTGTCACCTCAACTCAACTATAACTAAAGCTATTCTAGTTTATCATAATAAAAATAATCAGGGATCAGAAACAAACTGATCTTCCTAACTCGACAAAAATCTGATTTGTAAAAACTTCCTGGAAATCCATTTGAACCAATCTGGGTCTGGCTTCTATAATCATTCAACTAAAACTCTTATTCACCAGTATTTCTAGAAGTTGTTTTGGAATTTGTTGCTGGAGTTTTCGTGTCATCATTCTGGTTTCTATAATTCTTATGATGAAGCTAAAAAGTAGAGGGAGAGATTTTAAGCCATTGTATTGCTTTTTAATCAGTACCCTGCTGCAGTGTCATTTTGCACTACGACTAAAAGAGAGTAGATGCTCTTAAAATATTTCACATCCACTGTGTCAGGAGGCATTTTTTCGTAAAATGTATTTTAAAAATTTTTCTAGTACTGTACGTGCAGTGTAAATCCATTATGGTATTAAGCTTATTTGAGGTGAATTGAATCTGTTTCCCTGTGCAGATGTGTATAAATTCAACTATATGTTTGGGAACAGTTGCTTTCCACCTGTACAGTCACACAAAAACCTGAACTATCTCTTTAAGCCTTTAAAAGCTCTTAAAATGTGTATTTCACATACTTGAACTGATGTCTGTTTCTTCAGTTTGTTTATCATTTCTAACAAAAAATATTTATTCGTTGAAACAGTGTCAGGACAAAACTGCACTCAAATGAACATTCGACCTTGGTCAACTAAAAAATCACTGTGGATTCTTCAGTGAAACCCAGCCGCCCCTCACCGGCATGTGTATTTAATCGGCTGTGTGTAGTTCAAAGCTTGATCCAGCAGATAGCACTACAGCTGATGGCTTTTGACAAAAACCAATATGACAATAATTGACAAAAACCGACCCTTGTTAAGATTTAAACCTTTAACGTAATCAATTCTAAATATTGTTATAATTTTTGTTGTTTTTGCATATATTTTGTGGGATGTTACATTTCTATAGTCCAACGCTTCTTTGGTTCCAGAAAGATAATGTAAAATTTATTGAAAGATAAATAAAGAAATTAAATTAAAGCTGTGTGGTTCCATTTTTGTTATCACAATTCATTATTTGGTTGTTTAATATTGTCATTAAACATGCTAAGCTGAATCTCGAAAAGGTATTTTATCATTAATCCTCGCTCTAAATGTAACTTTCCAGCATTTGTAACATCACGTAATGACGTCACTGATGTGTGTTTGGTAAATAATGAACAGTACTTCGCAGGACAATAATTTAATTCAATATCCCATATATTGAAAACCACCTCTGTCCAGGAGAATAAGACAATAACTGTTAATCTAGCCATGGTTCTGGTACCCAGCATTTACATCGATTCTATTTATACAAATATTTTTTCAGTTTTTTTAGTCAATGTCAGTTATTTATGGTTTATTGTCATCCATCACCCGAGTCTATTTTTAGCCACTTCGCTATAACTAGAAAACCAGATAGCCAGTAGGCTAGCCGAAGTAAGCCTTTGAAATATTCAGCTGGTAGCAAACTGCATATTTAGTGTTGGTTAAAATTCTCAGTCATAAAGGTCCTATAGAAAATTTAAAGCGTTTAGTTAGACAACTGGACATCCAATTTTTCATTTGTAAAAACGTTTCACCTTTCATCCAAGAGACAGTTTGTACGGAGTAAGGTGAGGTGAAACCTTTTCCAAAAAAACTGAATGTCCAGTTGCCTAACTAAACCCCTCAGTAACTCGGTTCACTCATTAATCTGTAGAGCTGCTTGTTTGATGCAGTCTTACCAAACAATGTAACAATAAAAAGTTCTGGCACATACAATAGTGTCCACTACTTCTAACCATGATAATTGAACCCGTCACATTCATTCATAGTGTAACCTCTGTTCAGAAAGCATTAGCCCAATAGAGGTCTGTTGTGCTCAAAAGGATAATTCAGTGTTTTTTGTGTCTCTGTGTATGGAGATAGTGCCACCTAGTTGGGACTAACTGTACAGCATCGGCATCAACCACTTGTTTTTCCTTATTGTTGACAGCATATCTTGACTGGAAATCCTGTAAAGCTCAATGTCACTGAAATAGAAGTTCATTGGTGACATTAGTTACACAATTTTTCATCAAGTTTTACTGGCTCTAGTGAATGATCTATGCATGAGATTTTTGGAACATTAAACTACGGTCAATTAAACACGTAGAATTGCTGAGTATGTCATAACTTCAACTCAACTACATCTAATGCTTTTCAACAAATGTGATTAAGAATTTGAAACAAACCAATCTTTCTAATTTAAAGTCTGATTTGTAAAAATCCACCACCAGCATTGGCCATCTGGGTCTGGCTTCTATAATCATTCAACTAAAACCTCTGCAAAAAAATCACAGGAACTGTATAATTTTGACCAGTTTTTGGACCGGTTTTGTTTTTTGGAACCTGCATGTGGCACCTTAGGTAGATCATGGGTTGCATCAGGTGCCACCATGCACCAGGTTGGTGACACCTGGTCTACATATTCAGGTCAATTTATGATGATGTTTATAAACTGCCCCAAAATAATGACTTCAGTTTTGGAAATGTTAAAAATTCAGTTTGGGGCAGTGGTGGCCGAGTGGTTAAGGAACTGGACTGGGGTCTGGTGTGTCCCAAGTACAAATCCACCAACTGCCAGGTTATGTCAACTGAACATGACACCGTCCACACTCACTGCTCCCCAGGCTCTTAAAGCTGTCCACTGTTCACTTTGGTGACCGGCTAAATGCAAAGGTGACATTTCGTTGCGTGCAGTGGTGGTGGATCACAATGTCAGAATGACAAGGAGTTTGCTTTCCTTTCAGAAATTATTCTCAAATTTTGACAATTTAAGCAAAGATCAATCAAATCAATCAAATTTTATTTATATAGCCCACATTAACATATCAAATTTGTCACATAGGGCTTTACAGGGTTGGTAACATCCTCTGTCCTTAGACCCTCAGCCAGAGTAAGGAAAAACTACAGAGAGAGAAAAAAAACCCTTTTAACAGGGATTTATTTGTGACTGTTAAACAGCATTGGTGTCTGTCCAGGTGAAAAAGTGAGGTCAAACAAGGTGATCACACAGACAGCAGAGAGCTATTTTCATTTATTCCTGTGTTGAGACAGTCCATACACCATAACCCTTTGTTGTCTGGCGAAAAAGTGTCTGAGTTACACCGTGTCCTGAAATGGTTCCAGACAGATCTATGCACAAAGATTGAGTCAGACAGAGATGTGGAGACTGGGGGCTGCCTTAAACAACCCCTGTCTCCTAATGGGAGCTTGACCTAGTTTCCAAAGCAACAGTGGAGACTGTCTTCTCAGGAAAAATGACATCATCACACATGTCAGCAGAAGAGTAGACAATGACGAAGCTTCAGTCTTTACGGATTAAATTTGCCATTTATTTATCAATAAATAAAATATATGTTCATTTTCTTTGTCACCATGTCACTCCTTGCACCAAAGTCTATTGAAAAAAAGAATCAGCATCTTTACACCACAGTGGTCAGGAGTCATTGTTCTTCAGCTGGCTCCGACAGTAACCTGGAACTATTGTTGGACTACTATGTTTAAAATGCTTCACATTAACAGATGGAGCAGACGTCTGGTTGGTTGGTGGAATAACTCATTTTTCATAGTGGCTCTTGTTTTTTCAGGCAGGGGGTTGATCAGATAACTCCTCTGATGGCCATCTGCTGTTAACCATGTTCCTGTCACCAGAGTCAGCATCTTCTAGGGTCTTGTTAGGAAAATTCTGCTTACTATGCTTACTATGTATTTTCATATTAAATTTTTGCTTTGCCCTGCTTTGTAACCTTTATAGAAGAAAGAACTGAAAGATGGTAACTAATTTCTTAACAGGATGTTTTGCTGTCTGCTGAAAGGTCAAAAGTGTATATGTGGGGTGACTGACATGGTCCTGTCTCGTTTTGATATTAAATAAATATTATAAAAAGGAACAACTGTTTAGCAGTGGAAAACCCCAAAACTCTGCAGGCGTAACTGTCACATGTGTATGTATGCAACAAGACTGTATAAAAATGTGTGCACCAAAAGTGTTCTTGGGTCCAGTTCTGTATGTAATCATTGCACTGTACCCGCTTCTGCAATTAAATCAATTGACTTGAGTTTTGACTCTTAGCCTTTTGTGTGTACGAAGCTTGGGTATGAACTAACAGCTATCTTTGACAGTCCTTTTACGGAAAAGTTTCCTGACAGGTCTCTTGTGAGCTTACAGTAAGTGAAGTAGGAACAATAAACAGTTCTGTCAACAATATATTGAAGAAACCCCCACACAAATCTACATATGTGAATATTGACAAAATTGGTAGAAATGATGGAAAATGAACCCCAAAAATCAAAGTCCCCCTTCCACCCCCCATTATTATTACTATTATTACTGTTATTGTTGTTGCTTTGTATGTTCCACATAGGCAAAAAAGGTTTTAAACAATAAATGTTATACACATCTTTATTTTTGTAAACATCTTAAACATGTTTGTAAGTTCTTAAACATATTTTTAAAACATTTTAATTTTAACATTTAACATTTTAATCTTTATCTGTGTATGTGCTTACATATCTTTCTTTTGTTTAGTTTCAATATGACACCGGAATTTACATGGTCGCATACTGTCGTTAGCTAGCACCTCTTTGCAGATAACACCCTGTGGCAGCGGAGCATCATCAGGACCAATACATGAAAAGCGAAACTTTAAATAGTCAGGGTCATACTTGAAAATCACTGCACTAGAGCAGTGATTTTCAAAGTGTGAGGCGCGCCTACCCTGGGGGGCGCCAGAGGGCTTCAGGGGAGGCGCCTGTGAGAAAAAAAAATAAACCTGGCGAGAGGCAAGATGGATCGACTTTAGTATCTCAAGTGAAGGTGAGAGAGGGCACAGAATCTGGGGTGAGCAGAAAACGGAGGGAGTATGACCCTGATTATTTGTGTGAAGAAGAGATATAATTCAACTTACAAGGATGGGCAATTACACTTTATTGTTGTAGGGCGGAAAAAAAGCATGTCACACGCCCCCCATCCCCCTCAGCATCGCACAGCGCCCCCCAGGGGGGCTCGCCCCACACTTTGAAAACCCCTGCTCTATACAACGTTCCAGGAAACGGTGAATGCAGCAATTCCAGAGGCGTGGATTCCCAGCAGCACTAGCAGCAGCGGCAGCAGCAGATCTGTTGTCCTCAAACTAACTCTGCAGACTGACTGGTGTCTCCAGCAGCCCAGCAGAGATGAGAACATGCAGCAGCTGCAGCATCGCCTTCATATGAACAAAGATGCCCCGTTCCTTGACACAGCCTCGGTCTGAACACACAGCCGTGCTGCATGTTGGATGCCTGTGGAGCGGCGTCCTTTTGAGGTAGCGTGGGAACGTCTCGGTGGAGGCTGTGCGTCTTCGGCCGTGGATGCACCATCACCACTGATCATCCCAGACATTCCCTTTGTTCTGCATCAGGGTCTGTGACTATTTTGCTGCGTCTGGAGTCTGAGGATCCGAGACGGGAAGTCTGCGGGAATCATGTGTCTTTGGTAACCGACAGCCATGCGGGAATACAAGGTGGTGGTTCTGGGCAGCGGCGGCGTCGGCAAGTCCGCCCTGACCGTTCAGTTCGTCACCGGTACTTTCATAGAGAAGTATGACCCCACCATCGAGGATTTTTACCGCAAGGAGATAGAAGTTGACTCGTCCCCGTCTGTTCTGGAGATCCTGGACACCGCCGGTACCGAGCAGTTTGCCTCCATGCGAGACCTCTACATCAGGAACGGCCAGGGCTTCATCCTGGTATACAGCCTGGTCAACCAGCAAAGTTTTCAGGACATCAAGCCCATGAGAGACCAGATCATCAGGGTAAAAAGGTAAGTTTTGGACTAGGGTCATTGTGGGAATTCTTGGTTAAGGGCCACACAATGGAAACCTTACAGTACGAAGATAACATTGCGATCCCTGGAGGTAACTAATAGTCTTACTGTATGGATTGCTGATGATTCTTTATCGAGTTTTGAGTTACGTGCCACTATATTTGGACCTGTAATGTCGAGAGGGTAGACCTCCCTTCCCTGATGATTGTAGGATTCAAACCATGCATCAACAGGACTAGGCAGTAGAAGGTAGACTGAAAAATCTGGGTCACAGTTATCAGACAGAGCAAGTTTACAACCATTGAGATTATGATCTGGAGTGGAGTGTTCTCCACCGCTACAAACGTCTGCAGCCAGATGTTTCTGTACCAAAGCCATTTGTAGACCACAGTGGAGTCTCCATGTACCTTTAGTTGTAAGTCTCTTTAAAAATAACTCCTTTAAAAATAAGCAAGATCCTTGATGTACCTTTTCTTCAGCTCAGTTACAGCCAACTACATCAACCAATCAACTGCAGTGACAGTTGGAATTGTTATCATTCTGCAGGTCACATGCCCAAAACTAGACTGCACTGTGCTCTTGCTTAAGGTTTGTTTCTCATCTGGTAAACATGAACAAGAATAATGATATTTCATATCATATCATAATCGTCTATATGTCTTTCTTTTATAATGTTATTCGTCGTTGGTCCTGAAGAGGCGGTATGCTCCTCTTAGCCTTATCTAATGGCAGAGGTTTTATAGAGCTAACCCTAACATTAGGAACCAGCTGCTGATTTCTTTCCAGTTCACAGGGATACTAAAGCTTTCAGTTGTTCTGTCAGTGAATGCACCACCTCCTTCAACAATTGTAAATTATAAACTGAAAACTATGCTTATAAATGCCCTTTAGACACCAACCATCTGGAAAGAAAAAATATTGAAGGTGATGGTCTGTTTTTTTCAAGATCGAAATCATGTTTAGTTCTTGCCCAAACAACTTCTACTTCATCCAATTTGTTAACAGCTTCATAATAACATTAATGGCTTTTAATTATTCTTTGGAAAAACCACCTGGTACCCTTCTAGGTTCCCTAAACTTGTGGAAATAAACATGACAAACCCTATGTTTTTTATTTCTGTTTGAAGCCAACTATCTCATTTCTCACCTCCTCCTCGTCTTTCTCCCCCTCCTTTCATTAGCTGCTCATCTGCTCCTCATAAGAGTCCAGCTGCAGCTCACCTTGTTCAAATCAACCCGCTGATCTCTCCCCGGGTTTGATGTTGTTGGCCTCTCACACATGACTAAGCTGGGACGTCTTTGATCGATTTTGTTTGATTCGATTTTGGCATTGTTTTTTAGTTCATTTATTGACCAAGTAACTGAGAAGAGAAAGGGAGAAAAGCTGCGATATTATTTCCTTTTTGTGCTGAGAATTTGTTGTTCGGTATCAGCAGTCTGCTGGAGGAAAATGCCTGCATGAACTGAAAGTCGCATTCTCCTTCTGCAGGCATAGTTGAAATGCAGCATATTTGATGATGTGTGAAGCTGTTGAATAAATGATGTTCAGTTTTGATGCACCAGGTTCGTGATAGATATTGTTCTTTTTGGTTTCAGAAAAAAAGTTTTTTTTTTGCCTCAAGAAATCCTGGAAAGAAGCATGAATTTTACTAAATGTACAAACACCCAAAAAAACATGAAGAATCCAGCAGCAAATTTGGAGTGGTTTAGAACCCTGGAATCCTCACGGTACTTCTTTAGATGCCTCTGCATTTTGCTCGTAGTTTAACTAAAAAAACTGATCACGTTTTCCTCTGTTAAGTTTTTAGGGTTGTCTCCCCATTTGAGTGGATTTAAAAAATTTCTATGGACATATTGATAAACCAACCAATTTCTTGCACCTTTAGTGTAAGATTTAGTCAATCTTACTCTACAAAAGCATAAAAACAATCAATTTCAAACTCACAGGTGCAGCCAACAGTGGGTCAACCGTTCTTTTGGAAGTTATTTGGGAAACCCTGCGTTAGAAATCCATGGAAACTTCTACAGTGAGAAAAACAAGCTGCAAACATTATCGACTCTGTTGAAGAAGCCAAGTTTTCTCTCGACAACAAAAACACACTGGGATAGTTATCTGCCTATGTGCAGATGAATGTGCTCAATAAAACCAATCAGACGTGGGACCACTCTTGGTAACTAATAGCTGTCTTCACATCACCGTCCTATATCTCTGCTGATGCAGCGGCAGCAGCAACAAGAACCACAAGAAGATACAACATGTGTGAGATGCACATGGCTTAAAGCCATGGCCTCTTGCTGGGACAGGAGATTCTTTTCACACTTAGGCTTTGCTGATATGAAGCCAGGTAGATGAGCTCACCGTGAAGACTGGAAACAATGGGTAACAGTGGGATGCTTTACAGAGAAAAACAACATCCAGCTTGTAAATCTTATGTTTTTATTTTCCATTTGTTTCATTTGATAAAGGAAATGTTCAGATTTATTGTACATTCTCAGGGATGACGTGACTATTTCCTGGCACAGCCCGACACCCACTTCCTGCAGGAGTGCAACTGTGTGTATTCCTACGACTGTTGTAGAACCAGTAAAAAAGATCCCCTCAGTTTTTATGAGATGTTCACTAAGACTAAAGGTTTTTACCTTTACCATCTGCAAAGAAGAAGCAGGACAGGTGATGCTAACAGGGTGAGCTTTACAACCAGTAATCACCCTCAAATGTTCCTGTAAAAAATAATATATATAGTATAATAATATATATAGTATATATATATAATATATACAGTGTTCTAAATGTTGTTTTAATTACAGTTCGGTAAGGGATTAGGAGATTCAGATGCTGTTGATTGACCGTAGGTGTGAATGGTTGTTTGATGGTGTCATGACATTGCTGTACTGTAGTAAACTGATACACAGTGCCCAGTGACAGCTGGGATTGGCTCCAGTTTCCATCTTAACCCTTTATATTAATACTATTCAAGATGCCACTGTTTACTGTTTACACTCTGGAGTGTTTTTTTTTTTTTTATAATTATCTTATTGGTGTATATATATATATTTTATTTTCTATTACTGTTTATTATCATTCATATCATTTTGGTGGTGCTACTGTAAAAAGTGTGTTTCCTCCTTACCATATATATATATATATATATATATATATATGCTTATATGTATGTATTTTGTATAATAGTTAAGAGGCATTATTTGTGAGGTGCAGTATCTTACGATTGTGAAAGGTTACATTCAAGCATGATACATGGAGAAGACAATATAAACAAGAAATAGAAAAATAGAAAATAGAAAATATAAACAGTATAAACAAGTAAATGAAAACAAGCAGCACAAAGAAAAGTATATATACAGTATATATAGTACATATACATGCATATACACATATATATACATGTATATACATATATACATGCATGTGCACAAATACACACAAAAAAAACAGTTGAACAGAGGGCGTTGATGCTGCTACTAAGGCAAAGTCTGAAATGAAGGCAGGCTTGGCCATTTATGCCATGTGAATCACATCCGAATGGCATTGATACAAATTCCATAGGGAAAACTTAATTCATACAGGTAAAAATATGTACACAGGAAGTTTTAAAAGCGTGGAAGAGATGTATTTTATGTTAGAAGGTACAGAGCAGTTAGTGTAACACAGTAAATACTGCGCCTTTTTGCCTCTTAACTTCGTTGACCACCCTGGTGTAAATGCTCTATGGTTTGGTCCAGACTAAAGGAGGTCAACAATACAAATAGAGTTTGCTGAGTTATGCATTTTTTTATTATCCACCTGAGACTGTTTTTGGATGACGGACACCGGTGTTAAGGATCCATTGTTAGCATTTATTTTATTGACAAGACTGTATATGCAAGATGATATATGAACTCCATTGTCCCTGTGAGCTGTAACTGCTGATTTTCCCTCTGTAGTTTGGTCATAGAGGAAGAGCACAGTTTTCATGCTGCACTGATGCTGTGTCTAATAGCAGGAGGTGGCCATCACGCACCGTGGAGTGGAAAACAGGGTGGGGCAGAAACTGCATTTCCCAGGGGCACTTTGGTGATGGCAAAACTGACCTCCAGAGATTTATGGTTCGGCATTAGACAGAAAGGGAGAAGACGAGGTTAGAAATACAGGCTCGGAGAAGTTAAGTACTAATGATTGGTGTTTGTAGAGCTGAGTGTCTTAAAGTCCACATGTGACCACATGTGGAATGTTGAGATGATTATCACTTGAAAATTCCAAATCCTGAGGGGAGCATTTAAAGTGTGACAACATCAGTTGGGAATGTTTGACAGGAACTTTGTCCACATAGACCTGGTTTCTGATGTCCGACATCTGCTTGTAACTCTCCACAGTGTCTGCGTACACAGCCTTGGCTTGGTTCAAAAATCATGAGACTTTTTCATTCCAGAGGCAGTAAATGTTTATTATAAGAGTTCAGACCTAGATGTAAGCTGATTAGTGCAATAAACTTTGGTTGTCTCACATTCTTGGTTCGTTTTACCACATTCTCTCAAAAATATGTTTGCAACTTTTCTCCCAGTTAAACAAACATGTCAATCTTGAAAAATAAGATGGTAAATTTCAGATTTTCTCTCTCCAAATTCCATTAACTACTTTACATTTTCATCTCTCAGTGACAGAGAAGCTCCTGGTTTCCTGCTGTATCACTTGTTAAGTTTGTCTTCTTGGTTTAAATTACAGGCAGCAATGAAGTAGTTGATCATTGTCTATGACTGTGAAATTGCTGCTTTTTGACAATTCTTTTAAGCAACACAAACTGTAGTTATTTTGTCTAAAATATAAGTATAACTTTGTTTTCCATCCCTGTCTACTTTTTTTTAATAACTATAAATTATTAGACAAGGCTGCCTTCACTTTGGCCTTGAGGCAATGTCTCTGACATTAGTGTGAAACTCCAGGGTTCTCCTCCTGGGCAAGTTCACAGTAAAAGGAGTTTGGCTTCCAGTGGGCTCACCACCTGCAGGAAGGTGTGGTGTGGTGCAATGTTGTTTGGGTGGCAGCCTTGGAGACTGCTGCCCCGCAACCTAGCAGTGGATAAGGGGATGAAAATGGATGGATAGATGATGGTGATCTCAGACCAGGAATTTGTAATTGGTTTAGTTGTTTAGCTTTCTCTAGTATTTTGTTATGTTGAGAACAAAAGTGGTTAAAGCCAATGTTTTGACGGTTGTGTTTCCAGCTTCACTTGGCATAGGGCTACTCATTAAAAGCTTGATTTATTTTATTGTTTTTATAGGTATCAAGCTCTAAATTGTTTTTTTTTAAGTAGCTTTCGAGTTCCATTAAATTTAAGGATATTACTATATTTTTTATTATATTTTGTTGATGTGCAGCAGTGGTGGTCTTGTGGGCCTTGAGAGATCATCAGGTGTGCCGTGGGAAATTATCTCATATCATTTCATTAACCATTGTTGGGTGTCTCTGTTATAATTAAGTGTGACAGATATGTAATACTCTTCTATTCTAGCAGGTGGCAGCAGACGCAATGAATGCCTGTGAAAACAATAGCGTTATTGCTATGCCACAGTGACCCTAACAGCAAGATGAGCAAGAGACAGCGATGGAGAAGTTTTTGAGACGGAAAAATACAAATGCCGAACAGGGACCTGGACAAAATCCTGACCCAGATGAAGGCCCTTGTATGAGTGGTCCCCAACTCCACATACTCCTTGTTTGTAAACAGTGATCTGTTGAATTACTGTTGGCCCAATAACACAATTGATTTACCTAATTTAGCTCCTCTGCTCTCCATCAGTAAATAATCAAAAAGCTTCAAAGACATCTAAGTCAAATTAACACATTTTAAGAAAGCAATGTATGTGTGTGGAGGTGGTAATGTATTTACAATTGGTAAAAGCTTTCAACCACATATCTATGTGAGCTGAGCTTCTCAAGCTTGACTGTGATAAAAACTAAAAACAAAGAGAGACTGAGAGCTGTTGTTGAGGAAGAGCTTTGTGTGTGTCTTTTTTTCCATTCCTGCCAGGATATACAATTTGTGTTCATATAAACAGGCCCAGATTTTACACTAAGTGAGTATAAAAACATCTTGTACTTTAAAACCATATTATATGTAACTTAACTATACTGTATGTATTATATGTACTGTGTTAAAATGTAATTTTGGTTGTTGGTGTGCCCCAGGATTTTGTAAATGTAAAAAATGTGTTGCGGCTCAAAAAAGGTTGAAAATCACTGGTCTAGTGGTTAAGAAAGTGGACTTGGTTCCACAAGGCTTCAGGGTTCGAATCCACCAGCTGCCAGGTTGCCAACGGAGCTGTTCTGAGTATAGCACAGCCCTGACCCACATAACTTTCAGTGGGCTCACCACTCAAAGGGAGGCTGACAGTAGGGAGCAGTGTGATTTGGGTGGCATTGGCTGCCCCTGTGACCCAGTAAGCAAATGAAGATATTGAACATATTTTGTAAAAAGTTGATTTTTTTTTTACAAGTTTCTTGATTTTTCAGTTTCCCTTTTGGCGCCCATGTTTTCCTATCGATTGTTCTTCACTGTGATTCAACTATGCCATCAGTAACATTTTTTTCTCATATCCTATATATAATCCTCTCCTACGGTAATAAAACAAACCAACTTAGTTCACTGGGTTTGTAGTGTACGTGCAGCTTAGAAAGTGAAATGACTAAGAAGCTGAGCTGCACCATTAGAAGGAAATGAGGCCTGGGGAATAAAACACAACATCCTTCTGAAGATGTTCTCCATCTGCTGTGCAGGCTTTGTGCTTTGTCTTTCTACAAGAATGTTTGTGGTTTGTTCTTGTCTTTTTTTTTTTTCTACTTGTTATCCTGTGATGCGAAACATGATTTTGAATAAGCTTTATTCTCCAGGAGCTGCACCCGCTGTGGTTTAACTAACGCAGCCGTTGTTGGCAATGTGAAGAGGTTTTTGAACGCCTGTGTGTTGTACGGCTCCTCAGCTCCAGCTGCTAATGAGCAGCAGATGCACAGAGCTGCAGGGTCCTTCTGATTGCTCTTTTGTTATTATTTTGTTTGTGTTTATGGGGCATCAGGGCTTATGAAAAATAGGTAAGTGATGTCAGTGCGGTGTTTGGACGCTGCAGGGATCCTTATTAAGACTGCTGTATCTCCAGGACCAGCGGAAAATGTCTTTTCTTTATGTGACTTGTAAAATGTTAGCTCTCTCTCTATTACAGTTTTCACACTGGCGCTTAATTTGGTATTTGCTGCAACGCGAAACCAGTTTTGCTCCCTGTTTGCGTTCATATTGCAAACTAACGCACAGTCGCTCCTCAACTAATGCGCATTAACTAATCCACCTCTAGTCGGGGGTTTTGATACTGAATTAACTAATACGGGTGTAAAGCAATAACAAGTAAAACGGTTGTCGCTCCCCGCGCGTGTCTGTATGTGAACACAACAACACTCGTATTAGTTTAACAAGCTCGTAAAATGCTACGGGAGCGGCTAATCTCCTTGTCAACCACTATAGGTTTCTGCGTTATTAGGAACAGGATTACAAAACACTTCCTCATATTTTCTTTCCTTATCTTCTTCATTCGTTCTTTGTGTCTCCTTCCCATTGCTTTCATACGTCACCTTGATCTTTCTTTAACCTGTTCCATTTATTCCTCAAAATTGCATGTGGGATTTTGGCAGAATTCACGTTGAATAAAACAGCACATTAACGGGATATCATTATCATCATATAACCACGTAAACAAATTGAAACTGGATCATGGTTAGACTAATATGCATTTGCTCCCTTATTGTGTGTGAATGCAAAGCGGGTATCGAATGCGCAGCGAATACCAAATTAAACTGAATGTTGAATGCAAAGTGAATCGAATGCGGATTAATTAATACGGGATCGAATCCCGGATTACCTACTTTGGTATTCGATTCCGAATTGAATGAGAAAACGGTGTATTTGGCAGTTGCTGGTGTTTGTCCTTCATTCCCAGCTGCAGGATTAACAAGCAGAGTGACATAAAAAGTATTTTATTATTGATGCCTTTTGTTTAGTGGCCCTGCAGTGGACTGGGTGACTGTCCACCTTGTCTTGAATTGGTTAAAATAAATAAATTCTACACAATTGTGTATCTGGAACAGATGGTAAGGAACACTTTCAGCTAAAGCCAGCCGTGCAAGTAAAAAAATAGTTGCAGGAAGTTCAGAGGAACTGTGTGCTTTCTAAACAAATGGTAGAAACTGCTGCTAAATTAGCTGTTTCCTTTTTTGTATGCTTTTTTTTTGCTAGGTGACAGCAAAGCACTTTTGTTGGTTTTAAACTTCTACACACCTGTCTCTTGAAAAAAAATACATTCCACCAGCGCCCTCTGCCTTAAGAGATGTGGCATGTGGCAGCCTTTCAGCTTTATTTCTATATGGAGGATGTGAGTCGAATAGAGGTTTAAACATTTATTGCTAATGATTTGTGGTTCCAGTCTAAGCATGTATTTCGCATTTTTCAAAAAAAACTCATATACTCTCAAATGAGGTCTCCATCATCTCAGTTTCAGTGCCGGTTTCAGTGCCGGTTTCATAGTGCTGGCAAATTTTAATTTTTAATCTCCTTCGTGGCTGAATGCACTGCCAGCCACCTGCTGTTTCCCTGTTTGTAGAATTCCAACTCTGCCTTTCCCAAAACAAAACAAATTTGCATGTTTATCCAAACAAGCTGCTATTGTCCGCCCTGTGATTTCAGCCAAGTGTTTGATTGGTCCAACAGCACTCATCTGCTAGTTAGAGGAGTTTAGCCAGTTTTTTTTTTGCCACTTCAGATTCACTGAGCATGTTGAGCCATGTGAAAGGAAACCAGAACATTATTATTATTTTTCCATAAAGAGTATATTTATACCATTTATAGGCAAAGCTGAAGAGGAAACACTCAATCATTTCCCTGTTTATACATCTGTCAAACATGAAGCAACATCCACTATCATTGCAGTCATATTTCTGGCCACTTTACCAAGTCATGGTTAGTGTTTACCCTTCTCTTAGCTTCATGTTAGGTCCCCCAGGTTTTTAAGATAAACATGTGGGTTTTTATGAGTTCAATGTCTTAAAAATACTTTTTCTATTGCTTCATGTCACTCTGTGAACCACCCACTCTGAACTAAAGTCCACAGAGATTAGTGCTAATTTTAGTTTCTGTATGTAAATTTTACAACTTCTGTATTGGAAGTGAAATTAAATTAAACAATTATTGAACTATCTATGAGTCTGTCTGTTTGTCTATCTGTCTATCAATCTATGGATCTATCTATCTCTCTGTCTGTCTGTCGATCTATCGGTCTATCAATCTATCTACCATGTGTCTACCATCTACCATCTATCTATCATGGTGTAAAGGAAAATTATACAGCTCAAGTATACTATACACATACACTGTATACATGAGCTATTTTTCATAAACTCCTTTGGCCCGTGTTCTTAACCTGACATAGGTACTGTTTAAAGATTGGAACTAAGAGCCCCTCCATGTGGACCAGATTTAGTTCCTGCTCCCATCATGGTCAGTCAGGATGGTAAAAGACAAGAACAGCAGAGATGCAACAAACAACCTCCACATTTACTCCCACCCCACCCTGACACACCGGCCCTGGCCCCCTGTGTCTCTGCAGTTATATATAGATTTTCTCCAGCAGGGCTGTCAGATTGTATTTGTGTTGGGTTCTCCAAGCTCCACACACTTCACACCTTCCAGAAAACTCCAGATTTTTTAAACCCAAGAACAGCCGATAATAACGGTGGTATTGCTGAGTTATGTTATCAAAAAACTTGCATGAGATTTGTCTTCCATAGACAAGTCATTCCCAGCATATAATCCCAGGGGAGGACTGGAGTCATTCTCAGTTATCAGTGAGCTTCACCCTAGCCTGTAAGCTAGTCCTTCACATAGCATCAAATCACAGAAAAACCTTCTTTCAAAACACCAAAAATTATTTTTATTTCCATCATTTACACTCTTAAAGAAAACAAGAAAACTAAATAATGGCATCTCCAAAACCTTTTTAAGAAGAACTCAGCAGAGTTTATAGCACGTACCTCCCCCTTTGGCAAGTATCACAGCTTGTAAATGCTTTTTGTAGCCAGCCAAGAGGCTTTCAGTCCTTGTATGAGGTATTTTGGCCCCTTCCTTCTTACAAAAATCTTCCAGTTCTTTGAGGTTTCTGGGCTTTCTGTTATGCACTGCTCTTCTAAGGTCCATCCATTGATTTTCAATTATGAGGCCTGTAGATCGTGAAAGCCATGGCATAAACCTTCAGTTACTGATGTTGTCTCCCAACGCATGACTGATTCACCTGAAGGCCTTTTTTAAAATTATTTTTGCCTTTTCTTCTCCAATGTACCATTGTTCATTCCGATAAAAAAAAATTCCTTTTTTTACCTCATTTGTCTTTTAAAGTTGTTTGCATGTTTTATTTTGGTCCGGATGTAGAAGAGGTTTCATTCCTACGATTCTTCTATGAAGACCATATTTCTACAAGTATCTCTAGTACTGGTATAATGTACAACAATTCTAGATCTTTCTGGGTGGGTTGTGCAATCAGATGTGGATTTTGGCTTATGTCCCAATATGTCCTGTGAGCTGTTCTGTCTGACATTTTTCTTTGTCGTCTCGATCAGCGGTCCCCAACTGGGTTCCCTGGGGAAACTGGTAGCCCTACCTAATAGACTACCTAAAGTGGATTTAAAAAATAAACTTGTCAACAAAAGCACAAAATGTTGTACTGTAACTGTTGTTTGTAAATCAGTTATCCTTACATTAATACTGTAATCGGTGGCTGAAATGTCCCAGAACCTTTTATTATTACATTAAGTAAGTAGTAAGTAGTACTTTCAAAAAGCTTTGTGAGCCCCGTTCATGGAGAAGCCCCAGCTTAGCTTATTGGTAGATGATTTGATGGAAGGGTGTTATTTGGGTGGAATAACTTGATCATGAAGACACAAACCTCACTGCCAGGTTTTGAAGAACACAACTTCATACCTTCATAACATTGTTATCATGGAAGTAAAATCGTATAGAATGTATAATCTGTAATGTGATGCCTTTGGAGATATTTCCATCTTTCCTTGGCTTTTTTATACACTATACCTATCCCCACTGTAGGTTTAAAACATTCTTATTTTTTTTGCCAACAATCATGGTATTCTTTCAATATATTTTATGCGCATATTTTTTTATATCGGTATCGGTAATATTAATCTGCTCCAAAGCCGTGTTCTCTGCAAATACACTGGGCTTCCGCATGAGGGACTGAGTCTGCAGTACTGACATGACACTTTGACCGGCACATGATTAATGATGTAATTTAAAGAGACAGCTGCAATGAGCAATGCTACAGTAAATGTCCGTGGTCTAGAGTTTGTTTGTTTTTTGTGGATAGAAAACTGTAATTCTTATGACTGCAAGGAGCTGCTCATGTGAGGGTGGGGGTAAGATTTTTAACAGTTTCAAAATCACGAAGCATTTTTATGAAGCAAAGTAAAAAAAAACACCAGCAGCAGCATCTGCTCTCTCTCTCTCTCTCTCTTTCTCTCTGTCTCTGTCTCTCTCTCTCCCTCGCTCTCTCTCAAAGACTCAGAGTTCATTGTCCTGGAGAACCAGCCGTTCTCTCCCATTCAAGACGCTGTTTTTACTAAACGTGTGGAGTTTCAGGAGCTGGGCTATGTCAGGACTAATCATTTTGTAAATAAGTATTTTTGGGACATTTGCCAGTGAAACGGTGTTCGGTGTCGTCTCTCATGTCATCAATGAGAAGAGTCGTTTACATTGTGACGATGCTGAAATGTTTTTTTCTCTCATTAAAGAGGGCTTTACTCTTATACTGCAGCTGTTTCTATCTGTGCCCATTTATATTGCATATTGTTGTGAGGGCTGAATGAGCCCGGTTTATAATGTTAATCAATGTTTTTGAAAAGTTATTCTGTCCAACACTAGACATTTCTTGTTTACATCAACAATGCTGTCATAGGACAAAATGGTAAAAAATAAATGTGTAATTTTTCCATAGCATTTAGTAGTGTTTATTATGTATATAGTTTTATAGAGTGCATTTAGACTGCTATCACTCTAATTCAGGGGAAATTAGCTGCCTATATCAGTATCGGTTCATAATGGTATCTGAAATTAAGTGTTTGGGCAGTATCAGTTAATATCGGTATTGGTAAATGTTAAATCGGACATCCCTAATGCTTAGGTATGAATAGGGATATTTTTTTTTTATATGAGTTAAACCCAATTACATTTTAGAGATATTACATTATTATATTACATAATTATGCTAATATGAATTGACCAATAGCATCAGACATCCATTATCATTTAAGATGAGGAGAGGAAAAAGAAGGAAAGCAAACTCTTTGTTTTTTTGATCCACTCCACCTGACTGCACACAACAAAATCTAACCTATGCATTTGACTCATCACCAAAGTTAACAGTGAGCAAGATCAGCCAATGGTTCCCACACTTATGTTAGTCAAAACCAGGGGTCTCCAACCTTTTTACCTTGCAAGCTACAACTATTTTTTTTTTTTAATTTTATTTTCATAGCTGTTTTTACAAAACCAACTGAATAAAGTTATTCTGTCAAAATCTATCAACATGTCGTCTATCTCTATAGTCTTCATATATAGATAGGGAATGCAGCGAGAACTGATCGGCAAATAATAATTTAGTAAGGATGGAGGCGGGGCTTAATTCCAGTTTATGCAGATCAGTTGGAGAGCAACTTGGGAAGGTGAGGCGAGCAACCGGTATGTTGCATACATTGGGTTGGAGACCCCCAGTCTGCATGTGATAATGTGGTACATTAAGGTAAAGATGTTTGTGTTGTACTACAGATAATGATTCATACTCCAGGTCATTATCTTTTCTTCTGCTTTTTCTTCTGTTCTTAGTTCTCTCCATGTTGAGGGAACTCTGTGGTAGCTAGCTACCAATTTGCAGATAAGAGGCTTTTTCTCAGTGGAGGCAGCAGATCAATAAAGCAGCCATGGTAAGCACTCATGGATGACTGATGGTGGAGAACACTCTGCTGCTATGTGCTGAGAATAAACACACCTTTGCTTCTCTTCAGATAAATCAGATAAGGTATGAAAGAGTCTCATAGACGACTGTGTAAGAGATACAAACACACTAGAGACCAAGAAGGAACAGGTTTCGACCATGTAACTAAAGCCTGACTGGATCGGTATCTCAACAAAGTCCAAACAGAAAATCAACTCTGGGGAGAAAGGAAGCGAAAGTAACATCTGCTTCTTCACTCTGTGCCAACACAACTACATCTGAAAAAAGCAGCATTCATTTGTCAAACTCAGAAAGCAATTAGGCTGGATTAGAATAGGAGACGGAGGCCAACATTTACGTGAATAGTAGTCTGTCTTGAAAAAATAAAAAATGCCAATAAATTCTAGTAAATTGTATAATAATTTGAGAGTATCCTTGTACCTCAGCAGAAAATGTTCACTTTTACCTAAAGAGGATTAATGGAGTTTGAAATATCTATCTTATCTTTATTTTTCTGGTGTAATTGTACGTACCTGCCTAATTTATGGAACAGCCACTAGATATAGATGTTTTAGCAAAGTTTTGGCTATGGTTCAACAGTTATTGAAAAAAGATTTCAATGCAGTTTAGTATTAGATTTAATTTTAACCATCTTTCAACTACTTTCTCGCATTCTTATTTAGCTACAGACCTATATTTCTATGTAATTTCTTTGATTTCTTGTTTTTTTTTTGTCATAATATCTAAAATGAATAGTACTTTCACGAAATAAAAAGATGGGATTTTATTGCTAAGATTCATATTATAGATTTTTTTTAAATATATACTTATCTGTTAATATTTTTGTCCACCCCCCAGTGGTTTTTCCAGGTCATCCTCCCTGTCTTCTCCCGTGTGATCTCAGCACATTAGCTTTATTCAGTTATTCACTAACCTGCTCCATTATTCTCCCTCTGCCTGGTTTTACTTGTATCAATGGCTCACGGGGTAGAAAATGGCATGGAAGGGTTTTTGATCCGTTTAGACCGACATGTTCATCACACGATGGTATTGAAGCAGAGTGGAGAGCTAATAATTTTAATCAGACATAGGGAAGCCATTAGCTGTACGTAGAGTACGGCTTTTATGCCTGCTACAGGGAGCAGTGTCACATGCTGACATGGGGGTAAAAAGCAAATCACTATACTGTATATCAGGGTTGTCCACTGTTTTGTCTTGTGAGCTACTTTTCAAATGTTCAGACTGAAGTAATCTACCTAGATTGAAAACTCGAAATATGTTTACCTATATAAACTAGATATCTTCTCTACATTATGTTATATATATGTTATACTGTCTGACTCAATACCTAGTTAGCCCAGTGATTTGCATCTTGAAATAGAATTACATCTTTTAAAGATTAAAGATTACATTCCTTTTTTGTCATTGTGACATTGTGATTCAGCACAAGGAAATTTGGACTCTGCATTTAACCCATCATCAAAGTGAGCAAGTGGCAGCTTATGAGCGCCCAGGGAGAAGTGTATGGGGATGATACCATGCTCAGTGCACCTCAGCAGTAACTTGGCGGTAGGGGGATTTGAACCGGGGACCTTGCCCAAGTCCGCTTCCTTAACCAATAGGCCACCACTCTAGTTTTAATCACTATTATCCTTTATGTTATTGCTCAGGATCTACGAGCACTCCTTTGAGATCCACTGGTAGATCCCATCTACCTATTGGGCAGCCCTGCTGTATATCATAGTGCATGCGTTTAGCAGAAGAATTTAAAAGCTGCATTCATCAATGTGTCTCCCATACCAGCAGTTTGCAGTCCAGCCTAAGTGGCAGAGTGCAGATTGTCCAGGGTTTGACTCCCAGAGCAACTACAGGCTTTAGTCACTTTAAATAAAAGCATCTGTTAAATGTGTAAATCTATGTATTTTTTTTTAATTAGTCCTTTTATTGTTTTCCTCTGTAGCCATGCCTTTATATGCACTTATTTTGTATTTCTATTATCTACAATCAGTCAGTACAGGTGGTTTTCTGTTTCACAACATTCACTTCTCACTAGTCTTTGTGTCAAGTGTATTTGTAAATACCTATATTTATGGAACCAGAAAAATGAAAAAAGTCTCAAAAAGAATAAATAAACAATCCAAAATGATTCATGAATATAATATATTTACAAATAAAAATACATTTGTGGATTTCACAAAAGACATATGTGAATTGCCGAACGTGCATATCGTGCTTTTAATTTGTGAAACTGCCAGCATCAGGGGCGTAGCCAGAACCCATAAATGGGTGGGTCCCATCATCAGGGGGACCCAACCCCAAAGTATTATAGCCTAAGTCTGATAATGAACATCATCCCTCGTTATGACATTGCAAGCGCTACAACAGCTGCACAGTATGCTGTGCGCACAGGTACACAGATGCAACATGCAGACACAAGTACCCTCGCAAGCAGCAGTGCTACACACTAACATTCACAGCAGGTCGATCAGTAGGGTAATAAAATTAGACACTGTTTTTAAAATTTGATTGAAGTTTAATGAGCCAACTGCACGGACGCTGTGTGCAATAAGTAACACAAACGCACATAGTATCAGACATAGACATAGTATCAGACCAGCACCCCATGGGCAATTGACAATGCAAGCAGCTACATGGTCATACAAAGTCCTTTAAAATAAAAAAAATCTAAATATATCCATAACATTATAATATGCAGGGACTAGGCTCGGTGGCCAAACCAAAAGGAGGAAAGGAAGGAAAGATAGAAAAAGTAACTTTTGATTAACTACTTTTTTTTTGTTAAACTCTCTTAACACATCATCATAGTCCAATGATTTGACCGGTTCCCTTTCATATGGAAACAGGGTGAGGATGATTCCAAAACTTTGTCGCGATCACAGTTTCTGATTGCCGTTTGAGGTGATAGTATAAGCACTATGCCACCCAAAACAGATATGAATTAATACAAATCACAGAGGTGGACAATTGAAAAAAATAATTAATAATAATTTTCACTCAGTAATAATGGAGTTAGTCACTATCGACTTGGTCAGCCCTCTCATTGGATGGGGCGGGCCTGACTGAAAAGTGGGCGGGCCCGGGTCCACCCGTGGCCATGCCTATGGCCAGCATTTTTCTGTGGATTTTTGAGACTCGTCAACCTACGACCTGATTTACAAATGCAATTTTTTCTACATGGGGCCTTTCAGCAGCCAGAAGTCCCATTAGTTTCAGCCAATCACAGGACTGTGTCCTCACTTGGGTCCATTACACCACGTCACAGATGCTGCTTTTAAACTAAAAACAGATATTTAAATAGATCAACCATAAAACTTACTCTACAACAAAATTTACACAGATCCATGAACTAGACCAGAAATGATGAAGCGTCAATGGACAGAGTTTCGGTCTTGGCCCAGTGGTTAAGGATCCAGACTTCAGCCTGAAGGGTTCCTGGTTTGAATCCACCAGCCGCCAGGTCACCACTAAGGTCCACTGAGCATGGCATTGTCCCAAGACTACTCTCAAAGCTGCCCACTCTTCACTGTGGTGTGTTATACTTAACAAGCATACAACCTGTTTTTCCAGGGTGTGACATCACACAAGGAATCTTGAGGGGATAGTCATCTGTTTGTAAATATAGAATAGAATAGAATTCAACTTTATTGTCATTGCACATGTCACAGAACAACGAAATGCAGTTTGCATCCATCCAGAAGTGCTTAGCAATAAATTACCATGTACGGAGGAGATATATACTAATGGGTATGTACAGTATGGCAGTTGTGTCATTAGAATTTGCAGGTTAAGAAGAAAAAGGTTATGAACAGGTTATAAACAATATGATGAGAGTACAGATGGATGGTGTGATGAGTGGGGTTCTCTGGACGCAAATACAGAAGCAAAGTGTTAAGTCTCAATTGTTTATTGGTAGCAGAAAGAACACAGGGCAGTCCCGTGTCTGCAATTTGATAAGTTCAGGCTGCTCCTCAGTAGATGCAGCATGTCACAGCTGATCTCTCCCCCTGCGGTCCCGGCTCCTATTTATACAGGGAGAGATCTCATTAATACAATTGCGCTCACCTGTGCCCGGTGCAGCGTCAGCCTCACCACTGGTCCGCTCTCCCAGCCACAGCTGATCACTAACCACTGCCCCGCCCTCACAGATGGATTTAGAAAAGGCCTATGGATTTAGAAAAGGCCTATGACCGTGTTCCAAGGGAGGAACTGTGGTTTTGTATGAGGAAGTCAGGAGTGGCTGAGTATGTTAGACTGGTGCAGGATATGTATGAGAACAGCACAACGGTGGTGAGTTGTGCTGTTGGAAGGACAAAGGACTTTAAGGTGGAGGTGGGACTTCATCAAGGA